>CAUYLG010002142.1:0-33905 GCA_963573385.1 Cacajao melanocephalus | reverse complement strand
AAAAAAAAAAAAAAAGGGAAAAAGAAAAAATAGAATTGGCTGAATAGCTGAGAAGGGGTTCAGACTTGATTTTGTTTTGTATTATGTACTGAATTTTAGACTGTTAGAAATGATTAAAGTGTTAATAGATTATTTGCATAAATGACACTGTAACTGGTGAGCATACCCAGCTCCCAGTTCTGAAGAGGTTCTTGGCCTCTCTAAGTCCTAAGAATGGGGAAAGGGGCCCCAGAGGTGCAGTGAATTTGCTGTTCAAATAAATATCATGGACCCAAGGAGTTTTGCAGAAGAGCGATTTAAAAGACAGAGAGAGAGAGAGAGAGAGAGAGAGAGACAGAGAGAGAGAGAGAGAGACAGATTCCACTCGGCTGTGGGAGGGGAATCCAGAGAGGGATATCCCTTCAGGTAAGGAGCAGCTGAAATTTTAACCCTTGAGTTATTCCCTCACCCATTCATGTTCTCATCCAATGAGAGGAGTTCTTTCAAACTTCTTCTGGAGTAATTGATCTTTGACTCTGATGTGGGATTGGCTATTTGGTCCACCGCTGAGTTACAGAGACCCCTCCTCCCAGAGCTTTTGACGGAATTTTTGGGACAGAGGAGCCCCACCTGGCTTTCCCTACCTGGGACACCCACAGGAAACCCAGACAAAGAACTTTACATTTGAAATCCCTCTGGTCCCCAGATGGAGGCATGGAGCCTGGAAATTCCTGCCTTTGAAATCATGCCTCTCGAGGACCCAGGAAGAGAAGTTTCTTTAACACAGTCCCTCAACCCCAGATGATAGTCCTTACTTCAAGTTTGGCTTCTAAAGAAAAATTACAAAAAAGGTTATTATTAGTAAAAATAATTCAGTACTTTATCAGTTTTCTCACAGGCCTCTCATTGTTAGTCAATGTTTAAATAAATCACTTTCACAAGCTCTTTATCATTATCTTTGTCAATGGTCCTTTCAATTTTAAATTCGTAGACTCTGCCTGATGTACAATTTTCAATTGTTTTAAGTGATGAAAAATTTTGCTCAACATCTCACATTATGAACTTCATGAAATTCTTCATCTTGTCAAGATATACACAAGTTCACTTTGTAATCATTATTCCTTCTTTTTACATTTCACCCTGAGATGTTTACAGCATTCAATAACTACCAGGAGATTTCCAAGGATAACTGCCCAAATTTAGTGCATAATAATTCAGGGAAGGGAAAAGTGGATATTTAAATAGGAAGTAATTTTAGGAGTTGATATTTTAGTACCAAATGCTTTTAACATTATAAAAGTATGGTATTCCTTTTGCAACCTTGTAACTGAAGGGATGACAACTTAACTATTGTGATCATGAGGCCTCTCTATTGAAAGAATTCATAATATAGTCCCTGAAGTAAAAAGCAGGAACCCCTGGCTAGAGGGGCAGACAGGAGACAGGAGCAGATGAGACAAAACAAAGACTCCAGACTAGACCATCATCTTTGTGTGTGTGTGTGTATGTGTGTGTGTGTGTGTGTGCGTGTGACTGATATGGTTTGGCTGTGTTGCCACCCAAACCTCATCTTGAATTGTAACTCCCACAATTCTCATTTATTGAGGAAGAAACCTGGTGGAGGTGATTGAATTATGGGGATGAGTCTTTCTTGTGCTGTTCTTGTGACAGTGAATGAGTCTCATGAGAGCTGATGGTGTTAAACATGGGAGCTTCCCTGCACAAGCTCTCTCTTTTTGCCTGCTGTCATCCATGTAACAGGTGACTTTTTCCTCCTTGCCTTCCACCACGATTGTGAGGCCTCCCCAGACACATGAAACTGTAAGTCCATTAAAACTGTTTCTTCTTCCCAGTCTCAGGTATGTCTTTATCAGCAGCATGAAAGTGGACTAATACAATACATTGCTACTGGAAGTGGGGCACTTCTGAAAAGACACCCAAAAATGCTTTCAAGTGACTTTGGAACTGGTTAACAAGCAGAGGGAGGAACAGTCTGTGGAGGGCTCAGAGGAAGATAGGAAAATGTGGGAAAGTTTGAAACTGTGTAGAGACTTGTTGAATGGCTTTAGCCAAAATGCTTATAATGATATGGACAGTGAAATCCAAGCTGAGGTGATCTCAGATGGAGTTGAGGAACTTGTTGGGAACTGGAGTAAAGGTGACTCTTGTGATGTTTTAGCAAAGAGACTGGCAGCATTTTGCCCCTGCCCTAGAGATCTGTGGAACTTTAAACTTGAGAGAGACGATTTAGGGTACCTAACGGAAAAAATTTGTAAGCAGCAAAGCCTTCAAGAGGTGACTTGGGTGCTATTAAAGGTATTAAGTTTTTTTGTTTTTTATGAGACAAAGTCTCACCCCCAGGCTGGAGTGCAATACCACGATCTTGGCTCACTGCAATCTCCACCTCCAGGATTCTAGCAATTCTCAAGCCTCAGTTTCCCTAATAAGTAGGATTACAGGTGCCCACCACCACGCCCGGCTAATTTTTGCATTTTTAGTAGAGACGGAGTTTCACCATTGTTGGCCAGACTGGTCTCAAACTCCTGACCTCAGGTGATTCACCCATTTCAGCCTCCCAAAGTACTGGCGTGAGCCATTGCACTTCACCTTTTTCCTTTTCTTTTCTTTCTTGAGATGCAGTCTCTCTGTTACCCAGGCTGAAGTGCAGTGGCACGATCTTGGCTCACTGCAAACTTTGCCTCCTGGGTTCAAGTGATTCTCCTACTGCCTCAGCCTCCAGAGTAGCTGGGACTACAGGCGCACACCACCACACACGGCTAATTTTTGTATTTTTAGTAGAGACAGGGTTTCACCATATTGATTAGGCTGGTCTGGAACTCCTGACTTTGTGATCTGCCCACCTCGGCCTCTCAAAGTGCTGGGATTACAGGCATGAGTCACTGTGCCCTGCCAGGCATTAAGTATTTTAAGGGAAACAGAGCATAAAAGTTTATTTGCATCCTGACAAAGTGATAGAAAAGAAAAACCTATTTTCTGAGAGAATTTCAACCCAGCTGCAGAAATTGGCATAAGTGATGAGGAGCCAAATGTTAATATCCAAGACAATGAGGAAAATGTCTTCAGGACATGTAAGAAACCTCCACGTCAGCCTCTTCAATCTCAGGCCCAGAGGCCTAGCAGGAAATAATGGTTTCATGGGCTGCACCCAGGGTTCCCATGCTGTATGCATCTTAGAGACTTGGTGCCCTGTGTCCCAGTTATTCCAAGCCTTGGTTAAAAGAGTCAACATAGAACTCAGGCCATGGCTTCAGTGGGTGCGAGTCTCAGGCCTTGGCAGCTTCTACGTGGTGTTGAGCCTGCAACTGCGCAGAAGTCAAGAATTGAGGTCTGGAAACCTCTGCCTAGGTTTCAGAGGATGTATGAAAGCCCCTGGATGCTCAGGCAGAAGTTTGCTGCAGGTGACAGGGTCCCATGGAGATCTTCTGCTAGGTCAGTGCAGAAGGGAAATGTAGGTAGGAGCCCTCACACAGAGCCCCTACTGGGGCACTGCCTAGTGGAGTTGTGAGAAGACGGCCACCGTCCTCCAGACCCCAGATTGGTAGATCCACAGATGGCTTGCACAGTTCACCTGGAAAATCTACGTACACTCAATGCCAGCCTGTGAAAGCAGCTGGGAGGGGAGCTGTACCCTGCAAAGCCATAGGAGTGAAGCTGCCCAAGCCCATAGGAACCCACCTCTTGCATCAGTATGATCTGGGTTTGAGACATGGAGGCAAAGGAGATCACCTTAAAGCTTTAAGATTTGACTGCCCTGCTGGATTTTGGCCTTGAATAGGCCCTGTAGCCCCTTTGTTTTGGCCAATTTCTCCGATTTGGAATGACTGTATTTACCCAATGCCTACACCCTGATTGTATGTAGGAAGTAGCTAACTTCCTTTTGATTTTACAGATTCAGAGGTGGAAGGGACTTGCCTTGTCTTGGATGAGACTTTGGACTTTGCACTGTGTACTTTTGAGTTAATGCTGAAATGAGTTAAGACTTTGGGGGACTGTTGAGAAAGCATGATTGGTTTTGAAATGAGAGGACATGAGATTTGAGAGGGGCCAGGAACAGAATTATATGATTTGGCTCTATCCCCACCCAAATCTCATCTTGTTTTGTGACTCACACAATTTCCATGTATTGTGGGAGTTGGTGGAAGTTGATTGAATTATGGGGGTTATGTCTTTCCTGAGCTGTTCTTATGATAGTGATTGAGTCTCACTTGATATAATGCTTTTAAAATGGAAAGTTTCCTTGTAAAAGCTCTCACTTTTTGCCTGCTGCCCTTCATATAAGACGTGACTTGCTCCTCCTTGCCTTCCACCGTGATTGTGAGGCCTCCCCATCTACGTGAACTGTAAGTCCAATAAAACCTCTTTTTCTTCCCAGTCTCACGTATGTCTTTAGCAGCAGCATGAAAACAGACTAGTACACAGAGCAATTCTCATCACCTACTCTTCAGTGATGAAGAACAAAGATGGGTTGTTTGCTTTGAATCAACTCTAAAGCTTTGCTATTCTTTTCTTAATCTATGTATATAGTTCTCAATTGAAACTGCCTTTGGTAATGCATAAACCTTCTCCACACATTTTCTTATGGTTATTTCACTGTACCAAGAATTCTGTATGATAATAATATACCAGTGTAACAGAAAGGGAAATTAAGAAAAGTAAATGGTCACAGAATACCCAAACTTTAGAGAAGAGGAATTTTTGTCAGGGAAGAGAAAATTTTAGATAACTTATTATTGGACTTTCTTAAAGTAGAATTTTAGATTAAAAAGGAACCTATTTTTTAGTTTTTCTTAATTACACCTGAGGGATCATGGATACTAGGAAGTGGTACAGAGAAGCAACGAGAGAATATTTTAGATGAGGGTCAGAGCACCTGTCGTGGAGAATATTGAGAGATGTTAGAAATAGTGAGATCTAATTTTCAATATTTCTCTTGTAGATAATCATTTCTGCACTTTCTTTAAATGATTATTCTTTCATTAAAAGCCTACTAAAATCTATAGCTGTGTGCTAGTGGATTTGTAGAAAATAAATGATAAAGTACACTGCAGTATGGGGATGTGATAAGTCAAAGGGAAAGAATAAAGATTTTCTTGCAGAAAGTAAGAGCTTGGAGTAAAGTTGACTAGGGGAGTCAAGTATCCCTCTATGTTACCCTCAAAGAAGCCTCAGAAATTTTAAAATCCCAGTAGTACTTTAAGAAAGTGACTTACATTTATGCTTTAATTTTCTTACTTATAAAAAAAGATGATAATCTCTATCTCCTTTGCCCCTGGTTGTGACAAGAATTATAGAACATAGGGTATCATTTCTCAAAGCAGTGAAAGTATAACACTAGGGGTACATAAGGTGTGTTTAGCTGGTGCCATAAAGGCATTGTTAAAATACTATAATAGTAATATATCATTATGACTGTAAATATATATATATAATATATAATTACATTTATATTATATTTATATAACTACATATATATAAATTATGAAATTATATACATTATATATATGTAAATATATATATAATATATATATAATATATACAAAAAATATATATTTTATATAGAAAATATATATATAAATATATACATAAAATATATAAATAATATATATATAATACATATATATATTTTATATATATAAAGAATAGGAAACCCATAATTACACAGCATAAGAAAAAAAGGGAAAAAGTGAGTTTATTTTAAAGAAAATCAAACAAGAAACAGATTATGCAGATTATGTCCTCAATGTGACAAAATTATAAAAATGAAGCATAGAAATCATTGAGAAAATATACATAAAATTATCTGAAAAGCAAATGGTAGGCAGAAAGCACCCACTAAAATATCTTTATAAAATGTGTAATTTTGCTAATGGCTTTCATATATGTTACTTAAAGTAACCCTCTTAGCAAAGTGATGAGGCATGAACTGCTGAAACATTTTCAAAGACAAATAATCAGTAGTCCACATATGTAAAAAATGCTTTGCCCGACGTCACACAGTAGGTTTGCCTTACCATGGACTCCAGCACAGGGGTGCAGAATACCAGTCTTTTTGCATTTTACTCTGCACCATTGCCTCTTCATATATTCATTTTTTTTTTTTTTTTGGCCACCAGTGGTGTGGTTATTTTAGACTCCATGGTTCACCAGCACAATATTTCTGGTCAAAATATTCTGTTCTAATATCATCTGGCAACACTACTTTTTAAATTTTAAAAAACATATTAAAATTTTACTAGCATATGTAACTAACTTGACCATACTAAAAGAAAAAACATTTCAAATTAATGTGAGAACTATCAGCTGTTCATTTCAGCCATTTCTCAGTTAGTACAATTTTTTCAGGGATATTAATTAACTGGTGTTACCATTGGCCCTTTTCAGGTTAAGCGGGAATTTCTCCACTAAGGATGAAAAAGGAAATAACCGTCATGCTTCATAAAACATGGTTTTTGCTAAAATAACTTTTAAAATTAAGTGATTTTATAATTATTTTAAAAATAAAGTCAGAATCATAAATACATCAAGCAATATATTTAAATCTCATCCACAAAATTGCAATGGTTAGCTAAATTTTGGAGACTAATAAGCATTTATTAAATTTCTTCCTTGTTTGTACTCTGTTTAATATACACAGCAATAAATACAGAAACAATAAAACTTCTTTTGACTTTTGCTATGTAGCAAATTTATATAGTTAAGAAAATAATTCAAGAATCATTTGAAAGGAAAATGTGTAAAAGCACGACGTATAGTGTCTTGAAATAATTAAAGAAGAAATTTCAAGCAGAGGAATGTTTGGGTTAACATTAAATAGGAAAAGATGGATAAGAAAACAAGAAGTGTTTCTATTGATTCTTCAGCTCAAACTAGGCTTTGAATTGAGTGCTGTGCAGAGTAAGTTGAGGAATATCTGTAAGGTTTAGATGGGACAGAGTTACAGAAAGTGGTTACAAGCTTGTGGCCTACAGGTTCTCACTTATATGTGGGAGCTAAACACTGGGTACTCATGGGCATAAAAATGGCAACAATAGACATTGGGGGCTAGTAGGGAGCAAGGGCTATATGACTAATTATTGGGTACTATGCTCCTAATCTGGTGAGCGGATCAATCCTACCCCAAACCTCAGCATCACACAACATACCTAGGTAATAAACCTGCACGTGTACCCCCTGAATTTAAAATCAGAATTGGAATTATGTTTTAAAAATCCTTGTGATCGAACTCATGAGAAATATATAGATGATACTGCTCAGCAAAACTTCTGCGCAAATACGAAACTTCAAAAGAGGGAGGAATGGCTGTGTGGTTCTTTATAACTATATTGTTCAAATATGATGTATTTATAATGAGAATTTTTGGTAAATTATCAGAATTTTAGTGTATATTTACTAATTCTCAAAGGAAATACAGAGCTGGAAGAAATCAAAAATTCATATTTCTTCCCTTTATTCCTTCTTTCACTACATGCTCATTGATATTATGCTAAACAAAAACTCTTCTTCTAAGAACTAAGGAGGAAAAAAAATGAATTTGCGATCTTCTCTGGTGACAAATACCCTCACATTAGTGGAGAAAATAATGCTGATGTAGTTAGTGCTAATTCAGGTAGATTAGCCTAAGAACGATATCACAAAGAGTATAACGTGACGAAAATTAATTCTTATTACGAGAGAAAGAAAAGGTTCTCTGGAGAAAATCAGTTAGTCCATTGACTCCACCTAAAAGCTCAACAGACTAAGAGGGGCAGAGGCTGAGGAAGACAGAGAAAGAAAGACATTTTAATATTAGGACCCTGATAGCAAAGATGCAGTGAAATTTAAACATTTGTTGGAAGTAGTCAGTAGTCTAGTGTTCCTAGCACAGAAGACACATAGGAAAATGTGGCAGGAGGAAAAGCTGTCCCGGTAAACTGAGTCTAGACTCCTGTCTGTTTGTGTCCAGGCCTGTGTGCATCTGGAGAGGTGGGGATGCATTAAGGCCAGACTATGCACTTTAAATTTTTTTTTCCAGTAAGGTGGGGAGAAAAACTTAAAAGAGACATTGAGCAAAAGATTGATGTGAAAGTCGCGAAGCTCTAATAAGAAAGTGGCAAAGGAAGGGTGGATTGAAGAGAAGAAGCTTTGAAGCTAGTACAGGAATAAAATTGAGAAGCGATGAGATTCAAATTAAAGGGGAGGAAAAAGTTCAAAACAGACACACATAGTTCAGAAACAAATTCATATGGGATGTATAAAAGCAACCTCAAATTTTAAATAATGGTGATTGAATTAAGGAACTCAAAAGAGTGGCTTTAGAAAATAACATGGGAATTTCTGTTGCTATTCTTCAATTTAGCACATGATATATACTATATTATTAAAATCTACAATTACAGTTGTTTGATACTGAATGCATCACAGCAATCGTAAAAAACAAATTCAAAAATAATATTAAAAATTTAAAGGGCCTGTTGTTTTAAACTTGATTATTACATTGCAATTATTTTATAGTCTTCTGAATTGATTTCAAGCATCAAAAATCTCACAATATACTTAAATGCTTTCCTCATTAAACCAGGCTAAGAGAACAGAATATGTTATACTCTGTTGTACTAATTTCAATAGATGCATCCTAAAGCACCGATTACATTTCAAGGTAAGGTTATTAACGTAAAAATTTTAAATTCAAAATATTCTTTTATTGTAAATTTAGACTAACACATTTAAGTTAGAAAAAAACTAATAGGGTTTCACCACAGTCCTAATTATACATATATTTAATTTCTCTAGGTGGAGAAAAAAGCTATCCTAAAAATTGTCATATATGAAATTCATATACTCACTGTCTCCCAAAATTTGCCCCTAAATGTCTATCATGAAAACCGTGATACAGCTACCTTTTAAACTAAATATCATATACTAATGCAAGTTAAATATAATTGCATAATGCCTCTTAATTACTTGTTTAATGACTGTCAGACCTTATAAGCCTGCATAAATTAAATGTGCAAAATTATATTAGCTCATCTATTTCGTCCCCTTAACAGTGCATGAATATACTCTGTTAAGAAAAATGGTGTTTACAAAATGTTTTTTTATTCTATTCCAGTTTTAAATTACTTCGCCTTAAAAAATGTGTATATCTAATAACATTGTTTTGTGGAAGGAATTAATTTCTGTATTTTACTCCAACAATGAGACTAATTTTTTTGAGGCAGAAAAGGGAAGAACTCAGAGAACAAAAGACTGTGAAAATATTGTGTTACACACATACATGTGATAAAATTAAGTTATATTAAGATAAATAACGACATAAAATATGAATGTAACATGGGCTTTAGTATATACATATTGACAATAAATAGTAAAAAAACCCAAAACTTTCTGAAAATAATATCCACAGGACTTAGCAAATGATTCATTGTGGATGGTGAGCTAAAGAAGTGCTGTGAATTATTCAGTGATTTCTGGTTTCAGATTTCCAAATGAAGATGGAGAGTTACATCTTGTATAGGTCAGAAGCGTATATGAATAAGAAAGAGACAGGAAATTATTATGAAGGTCACATTCTAAGAACGCATGTCTCTCATTTCTTTTACTCCCAATCAAAGGTTCTCTTCAGTTGCCCAAAGACTTTGCCATACCCTTTACTGCATGGCTTTACCTTACAGAGCTTCAGACCTCAGCCTGCTCTCCTCCAGAGATACTCAAAGTATTTGCAAACTATTTTTGTAAACTATAAATACGTTGCTGCTTACCATAATCCTGTGTCAAGGGAACAAATGTTATACTCCATATTTTGCAGATGAGCAAATATGGCTTCACAATTTTAAATTATTAGTAATAGATTCAATTCTAGAAACCAGGTCTTTGGCTCCCAGGCAGGCATTCTTTTCTCTCTTCCCCAATCCTTCCAGAATAACCAGATCTTTGTTGCTGCTTCTAATATATTTCAAGTAATTGGAGCTCAATTTGGTAAATCAGGTAACAGTTACTTCAGACTATTTTCTAATAGATTTATCAGACGGTGGAAACATTTTAAGTTACATTTGTGTCATTCAATGACATTTATAATGATATGAATCCCATGATATCTCAGCATAATAGATAATAGATATTTAGCATAATAAATACAAGTAATTCTTTCAAAAATATACTGATAATATTTAGAGTTACATTTCTAGAGCAGATAAGAGCATTCATCTGATACCAAAAGTGTGCCATTTTAATAATGCATTATTTTTTCATTGTGAAAGAATATGCAATCTAACAATTGTTATTCAAAAATTGTTCTTTAGAAAAAGCTGAAATGGATGAGGTTTTGATTTTTGCTTTTGAATTCTCAAGGTGATGAAGATAAAAGTTTGACAATTGAGTCTTATGGAAATATATTTCTTCAACAAAATTTCACATATGGCATGCAAATTTATTTAACAAGTGGTATAACTAAGTAAAGTGTGTAGAAAGCAGTTGTACTCAAATGTAGGACAGCTGTAAATTAGATTTTATGATGATACTTAATGCATGCTTTTTTGGGAAAAATTGTCAGCTCTATCAGTTCAATGAGCCACTACAGGGTAAAAAAGAAACTCATCTACTTTAAGAGACTCATAATAAACATAAAATATATAATTAAATAAAATGAGGTCAAAAGCTGAATAATCAGATATAGAAGGGTGTATTTTGTCCACCTTCAAGTCAAAATGAGAAATATTATGATAAGGTTGGATGACAGTTGTGAGAAGTAATTTTCATTAAAATCTGACATATTCATTTTGATTATTAAAGTTTCCAAATGACCAACAATGCAAGTATAATATGTTTTAATTTAAAGAACCATTAAAATAATTTAAAAGAAATGATTCTTAGGATTATTTTGCAAGGATCTACTCGTTGAGAAGGAATAATGAAGGCTATCAAATATCTTTCACAGAGAAGAATAGTCAATTCATTAATCATTATTTTGAAGGTGTACTCTTTTAGTTAAGTTTTTGTTATTTTTATGTAGCTTTATTCCATGTACTATAGAATTTATGAAATTGAACTTCATATGTGCAGAGGATTTCTAGCTAGCTATTTAGGCACATCAAATGTTTTACTTCAATTTAAGAAAATACGTCTTTTCCTACTGTGTGAAAAGAGCTATACTACACCCTGAAAGATACAAAAATCACTAACACATGAACCTTTTCCTCCAGCAGTTAATCATTCCCTTGGAAAAATACACACAAACAGCAGTAGTGAGGCAACATCTCTGACATGGGTAGAAAGGCAAAACTACAAGAGTATCTAGTCTTTCAGGTTAAGAAAATGACAAGTAATAAATAGCACTATCTTTCTTATCTACTATGGATATTAGTAATAATTGATTTAACCTATTCAATCAACACATTTTATCTTTGATTATTTTTCCATTCATGTGTTTCATTTTTTTCAATATTTTTGCACACATTTGAGAAATGTTCTTATTTTGGACAACCATCTGAGATTGTGAGATTTTTTTTTTTCTTTTTGTACTTTGGTTTTGAATGCTGCAGGTTCTCATGTAATTTGAAATTTATAAAATTACGGAGCTGAAAATTTTGCCATGTCCATTATCTTAACATGTGTTAGCATGTTGAGGTTACGCTAATTCCATTTAAAATACTTCAATGTGCAAATCCTATAAAGTCATTGACTTCTCTCTTTTTTTACATTTTAATAATATTCACTTATTAATCATTCATACAGAAAATATTATTGAGCACCAGATAGAAATAACCTCTGTGCTTTTACAGTTGCCATTATAGTGTGGGAGAATGAAAACAAGTATGCAAAATATATTGTATGTTAAATAACAATATGGGTTAAAGATGCAAATACCCATTAGTCAAAATGTGCATCATACACTGAACACTGATTATGAACAACGTAGTTACTAGGCCTTTAGCTCTCATGCTAGGAAAAAGAGTACAGGAGAGTTTGGGAACATATATTGGATGCCAAAAGAAAAAAAATCTAGCAGAATGTATACCAATTTGGCCTATATTTAAAATTTGAATTAGTAGCAATGGCAAAAACAACATGTTTCTTGCTAATAGAATAGAATTATTCCTTATAGAAACATTTTCTCAATCCCTCCTCTAAAAATAGAGATTCAAACTTCTATTAGTCACCAAATTCAGCCCTGAGTGACATTCACTCTTCCTTAAGTTCAGTTGCAATCCCACTTTTATATTTAGTCTCTAAAAATGAATTTATATGAACTACCAGAACATTATGTAAATTAGTAAGTGAAGAATGAAGGGATGATAAGTAGTTAGTGGATAATATATACAAAGATGTACATAATAAAGCAAGGAAGCAAACATAAATATGCATCGCTATTAAAGTTCTCTTTCCTTAAGTGGGTCACAAAGTTGTAATTTCCATTTTTAATTTTCCTCTTCCATAAGCCATTCATTGTTCCCTTGCCCTCAACCAGCACCGAGCTGGTGTAATTTAAATCTTTATTCATGCGACTGGTAGAAGACCTTATTGGTACTGTCTTTAGTGAATTGACGTTGTTTCCTAAGAAGTGTTAAAAGATACTCCCCATAAAGGGAATCTCCTGAGATTCAGACCTATGCCCTCATTTCCCCAGTGCTAAGCATAATTGTGTTAGACATTGTTCCAGATGCTAAATGGCAGAGTGTTTCCACATTATGCCAGGAAATTGACCTAAAATGAAATCCTGAGATGAATTTTCTGAGTTGATCGGGCTTGACTTGATAACTTTTTGCCACCCTGGTGATGACTCAATTGACTCACATTCAGTGAAGGCATGGTGGGCCAGAGGGAACTTCTACCTAGGCTTTAAAACATTAACTTTCCTTCAGAAAAGGTCACTGCAGTGTTGCTGAGTGTCTAACCAGACAGCAGTGAAGGTCACCACTGGTTCACTACTAGGGCTTTATATTCCAGACAAACCAGCCTGCAACCTGATGGCAGGATAATTTACAGGAGATCCTTTTCAATACGGAGAGACCAGAGATTTATCCTCATAAAAATAAACCTACTACATATAGGTTATTTTTCTTCTGAATGCCTGCAGTGCTTCTGTGAAAACTACCATCCTTTGACTTCTTGAATGGTTTATTTATTGTAATGATGTCCCAGGGCACTCACAGTGGGAAGATCTAGAAGTTGTTGCAAAATATCAAGCCTTGAAATCCATGTTTGTGTGCTGTCACTGTGAAAGAAGGCAATGATTTTTTTTCATACCTTTCTATCTTAAAATCTCATACAAATGAATCTTAGCAGAATGAGAATCACATTGAAGACTTGTTTAAAAAAAAAAAAGTAAGTTTGATAAATACAGTACCGAGGCTTCTATCACTTGCAATACAGAGAAATGACTGGCAGGTGTGCAGAAGACTACCCATTGAAATATGGAAAAACATTGTAAGGTCTTGCCCAGATAGGTAACATGTACTTGCTTTCCCTTCTGGCTTTCTGCTCCTATGTCTGTTGCCTGAGTCAGATGCCTCTCTTTCATTATCTGTGGATTTAGATAAATTGTCTTAATTGGCTAATGCAACATAGAAACTGTATTCAAATTTTAAACCAGGTGACACATTTTTCTTAGGAATTGAGGACTTCGCAAGAATTATCACAAATCCTTCATATACTGAAAATTTGCTGATTAGATGCTAGGCATTGGGAATATAGAGTTTAATGACCCAGGCTTCTGGACAAAGCATCCCAAAATAGGAGATATAGTTTTTAAGAATACTGTAAAATATTTGATCAATAATATAATCCAGGAATTTCAAAGAAGAGTATCTGATGTGATTGACAGAATAATATTTAAACACAATGTGTTGGTTCAATTGAATCTTGAATGATGAAAATAAATTAGATTGTGAGACAAATGGGAAAGATGTACAAAGAAGAAGGTGGAATAAGGGCTAGTGCAGCTGTGAAAACATGTGCTCTTAATATAATTGGGATATGAGGGTGAGATGGGAAACATCTCAATCTCTAGAGAAAATGGGAAACTGCCTTTCCTCTTCCTGAAGAGGTTAAGATTTATTGCACATGTATGGAAAAATGAATTTCTCAAAAATACAACCGGCCCATTTTACTGGGCAGATTTGGCTGCAAGGGGAAGTTCTACCAATAAAAATAAAGCAGTGATACATAGAATTGAAATGGCCATTTCTTAGTTCATTTGCATTGCAATAAAGAAATATCTATCGCTGGGTAATTTATACAGAAAAGAGGTTTATTTGGTACACAGTTCTGCATGCCATACACGAAGCATGGTGTCAGCATTTGCTTCTGGTAAAAATCTCACTTCATGGTGAGATCAGTGAAGGGGAGATGGCATGTGCAAGGTCACATGACAAAAGAAATCAGAATCAAAAGAGAAAGGCGAGAGAGGAATGGAGGTGCCACGATCTTTTTAATAGTCAGTTCTCCCACGAACTAATAAAGTGACTCACTCATTACCCTGAGGATGACAACTAGCTGTTCATGAGGGATCCACCCCATGATCCAGATGCCTCCCACCAGGCCCCACTTCTGACATTGGGGATCAAATTTCAACAAGTGATTTGAAGGGAACAAATATCCAAACTATATCAGGTTGTATGTTTTTAAACTTACGTCATTTAGATTTTGATTATTCTATCTCTAGCAACTACTATGTCTTGTGTAACCTGGAGGAGATATCCAACCTTAGATGATGGAGAGAAAACCAAGCAGAGCCCCTGATGAAAAAAAGGTAAGAAGAGGCCACAAAAGCATATCTGTCCTAAATTTATTTTTATGGGATGCTTCTAAGCTTCTCATGGTCCAGCCCAACTCAAACAAAAATGAAGAATTGCGTGGGTCATGTGCTAGTACTAAATGACAGTGTACATTTTCCAGAAATGTTTTCTATGATATATAGAATTATGAGACTAATAAAATTAGCTGCAGAGTAGGTGGCTGGCCAAAGACTTGATAGAATTAAGTCCTTATATTGGCTGTTTCCAGTAATACTGAATAAGATGAAAAAATGAAATTCTAAAAAATGAAAGTCTAAAGAAAAGAAGTTATCCAGAGTAGAATATGTGATAGTCTAAAAGACATAATTAAGTTCATAATTCATGATCATTTTGGTTAGTACTCAAATATTTTGGAAAGTTCTAAAATATAGGTAGAATTATCTGATAGACTTTATATAAGTTGTATAGATAAGGGATCTGCATCTGTGTGCCTTTATATATAGGCTTGGTGCTATTCCTGCCACAAAAATTAGTCCCACAGCTTGGAATTTAAACTTAACGCTACTGTTTTTTGATGATACATTGATACTACAAAATACTATTTTCCCTGTGAACCACTGAAAGGATTTTTCTCTATCTAATTTTGAGGTTGTTTTCATCAGCAGACACTTAGTGGAGATTTTCTTAGTAAGAAATGGTTTTACATTACATGCTGTAAAATCACAGTTCAAAATTACGTGAGTAAATTTATTTTCTTTAACAAGTGCTTTATAAATATTCATTTAAAAAGTCATGTTTATAAATTGAAATGGTCCTTTGTAAATGTCCAATTACAATCATTTGACAAGTATAAATACACTTTGTGGCAAACAATACCCTGATTTATGCAGATCCCATTAGATATGACTGTGAACTATAATTATCCTAGTGGACTATAATTTTGCCTGCCCAGTCATTCATAGAGTTTAATACACTCAACTGAGACTGGATTTTCAAAGCTGCTTGTAACAGTGGCAATGATGTATGTGTCACCACCCTTTCTAATTCTGTTTTTGCTTCAATAAATAATCTCAGCTAGGACTTCATTCATGCCATTTTGCTCAACTCAACAGGTTCGAAATAAAATAAGAATATTAAGAGCAAGTCACTTTTGCTCAGCCTAAAGAATACTTATCTTTATGGGTATTTTTTTTCTTTTTTTGTATGTTTGCCCATTAAAGATTAAAACACGTTGTTAGTTAAATTATTGCCTTGATGAAGTAAATTGTCTATTTTAGAGAGGATTATGTAAGGCTAAGAAATTGCAGCTAAAATATGGATGTCAAATTTGAACAAAAAATTGCACATTTACTTTCCTATTTTAAATTCCTATCACTTCTCCTAACTTGGTAGATAAAATCGGTCTCTAAAATTTAATATGCTATTAGTAATCACTCATACTAATGTATAACCCAACTTCATCACAAGACAGCATATAAATAGATTCCCTTTAGCAAGATGTTTGCATGATACCAAAACAACCAGATAGTTCAGACAAATCACCCGATTTCATGGCATTCAAAAATTCAGTGATGTGAACACAATATTAAATAGCACCATACTAATCCTGAACAGTCTCTGTGATTGCAATTTTCGAATTAACATTACAAATAGTTGTTGAATATAGCACTATTTTTCTAATTTTAGATGACATTCTAAATTGTCATAGAGCAATTACTTCATTTCTTCACAAACCAGCAGTAAGATTCAACTTAGGGCAATTTTTCTTTCCAAAATTTTACTAGTATTATATATTTTTTTTAACATTTTATAATATAAAAGTAAGATAAACTTACAGCAAAACAGGAAATTGTAGAATCGACTGTAGAAATTCTAAATTAAATTTGTAAAGGGAAAATTGTTGTTTTAAAATGCATATCATTTTTCTTGGTCATACTCATTTATTAAAGCTACTCTTCCCTGAAAGTACCTGCAAACTGTCATCAGTGTTTGTTCCTGAGCTGTTTCCACAAAACAAACTCAACTGTGTGATGACACCAGCTTTTAGCATCTGCTTTTGTTATCATTATATAAGGTGGTGTTATGCTGTGGCACCCCTGTGTCTTCGGAACAAGAATGTTGGACCCTGGACCTTTAGAATGACTTGTTGTGTTTTCCTGAATACAGTATTGTGTTCTATGCCAATACAGGGATAATGATGTTTTTCTTACATTTTACAGTTTCACTTTCAAAACAATACTATTTTTTCTCTAGATCTATGGAAATTTAACAAAAACACAGTTTTCAGTTTTTATTTATAGACTTAATCTTAAAGTGAGTCATGAGGTCTTGAGCCTATAGGTGTCTGGGCATGGTATAGCAAAGGTGAGGGTAAATGTGACTTTTAAGTAAGGGATGGCACTTATAAAATCCAGAGATTGAAAAACTCCAGTCTTCTGATTTCGGGCAGGTGTGCAAGACTGTCCTTGGAGAGTTTTACTTCAGGACTTTGACTGTTCTTTCCCAAGAGGATTCTAATCTCTTTTGTCCTGGCACCTCAATTCTCTCTCAGAAGTCCAGAAATGCCTACAACCCAACAAAGAGCTCAGTTTAGGCTCACGAGAGGCTTCTGGTATACAGTTGTTAGCCACCACACCTCACACACAAGGTGGAGTTTGGCTCTGTCACCCAGGCTGGAGTGCAGTGGCACGATCTCGGCTCACTGAAACCTCCGCCTTCCAGGTTCAAGCAATTCTCTTGTCTCAGCCTCCCAAGTAGCTGAGACTACAGGTGCCAGCCACCAGCTAATTTTTGTAATTTTAGTAAAGACGGGGTTTCACCATATTGGTCAGGCTGGTCTCGAACTCCTGACCTCAGGTGATCTGCCTGCCTCTACCTCCCAAAGTTCTGGATTACAGACATGAGCCACCATGCCTGGCCAGTTCTATGTATACTAAATATAATGATACATGTACTCTCATTTATTTTCATCCTCATTCCCTAAACTTTGGCTTTTTATGTTTTATTATCATAAATATTTTTCTTGTTACTGTTCTTCGTATTAAATGTTTCTTTTGGATCACTTTATTATTGTCTATATTAAGAGTTAGGATTTTTTGTCAATTTTATTTACTTGGAGTTAAGATTAAATAGAAGTGGGTTGACACTCACTTGATGTTTTTTTCTCACAACAATTGCAATGTGAGAAAAATTGCTAAGCTCTTAAATTACTGTGGTCTACGTCCATTAAACTTCTAGTCAGTTTTGAAGATGATGTATTATACTACCTCAAAGGATGCTTGTGATGAATTCCCTTGCACACTGAGAAATTACAGTTTCTATATAACTGCCTTCTATACATAACACAACCTTTGGTCGATAATTTCTGTGCTCATGTTCAGAAACCACAAAGTCTCAAGTTTCACATTCAAATGTCATTATTAACTGTTTTTCTGAGAATAAAATATATTTTGAGATGAAAAATAAAACACCGAAAACCAGTGTCATCGGCTCATTTATGCCCCATCTATTGTTCCTCTCTCTCTTATGACAACCTCAAGGCACATTAAAAGTATTGAATGCTCTCTAAAAAATGCCCATACAATAGACCCACTCTGAGAGATGAAATCAGAAGAGTTCAAAAGTGAAAGGAATATTCTCTTTCTCAGTAGGCTGGTTAATTGTATATACATTCATTTGATTGATTTTTAACACTGATGGAAAGAAAGTAACTTTTCAGTGCAGAAACAATTGCAGCAGGAACTGCTATCCTTTACTGAAGGAACAATGCTATTTATAAAGGAAGAAAATTACAAAGGTTTGTTTCCTGCTGCTAATTTTGCTAGGGCACGGAATTAGTATGATACTGCTGGGAGCTGCAGGAGACCTTTATGATACATAAGCAGGAAGGAGACGACCTGATGAGTAGCATTAATCATCAACAGCTCCAGTTAGCGAGTGTGTCAACAAGAGGCCAGAGAGGGATTGCCCCGGGTCCCCACCCCCCAAAGTCAGCATGGAAGGTAATTCTAAGTAACAGCTAAAGTGACCCAAATCATTGATTAATTTTTGACTTGAATCATTTAGAGATAAGAAACTAAATTCTTGGCAGGAACAAAATAGTTATGTTAAGGGAAAATCAACATTATAATTAGTTCATCTATGTTGTCTCTTTTAAGCTTGGCATATGATTTGTATATTTGCTACAGCTGCTGTAAGGAAGTTCCACAGACAGAGTGGCTTCATCAACAGAAATATATTGTCTCAGTTCTGGATGTTAGACATCTGACCTCAAGGTATGGACAGGTGCGGTTACTTCTGAAGTCCAGATCTCTCCCCTCGCTTCTGAAAGTTTTTGGGAAATCATTGGCACTCCTGGGCCTGTAGATACATCACCCTCCTCTCTGCCTTCATGTTTATATGCCTTTCACTGTGTGTGTGTGTCCTTTCCAAATTTCCCCTTTAAAAAAAAATAAGATCAATCATATTCTATTAGGATCCCCCGTAATGAAATAGAGAACAGCAGGAGACAGTCAAATGCCTAGGCAGATAGGAGCAGGCCCCTGGTGAATCCCCGCATTTGATCCGAAGACAGTTTAAAGCCTGAGAGTCAAGCGACAAATTAAATCCTCGGCCCGAATTGAGAACTTGCCTTCATGTTTGGTGTGCTATCCTCTGATTTATCCCCACCCTTTACCTATTTTACATTTACCTACCCCTTTCTAATTTGTTTTCTACCCTGATATGCCCACCTTTGAGTGGTGTCTTTACTTTAACCTTCTTTGCATACTCACAAAGCCATCAGCCTGCACTCCCCTTCCTGTGTCTATAAAGACCACAGACTCAGTCAGTAGAAGGGGAGACAGGCTAACTTCAGGGAAGAGACAACCTGACTTTGGGGAAGATGAGCTGCTCTTCCTGTCCCCTCTCCATCTCCCTTCTCTGTTGAGAGTCATTTTTATCACTCAATGAAACCGGCCGCCTTCACCATCCTTCAATTGTCTGCGTGACCTCATTCTTCTTGGATGCCAGAAAGGAGCTCAGGAACCACTGAGTGTGGTTACCCAGAAAGCCTGTCACACTGGCCTTTTGCCCTTTACTGGTAGAGGCAGCTGCCCCATGCAATGAGGCAACGGGCCAACTGAGCTTCTAACACCATGCTGTTCACAGATGGCAGAGCTACAGGAGCACTGTAACACCCCCTCTGGGCCTTTGGGATTCACAGGAACTCTCATACAGATACCACCAATTCCCCTTGAGGTGATACACCTTGTCTGGCTGTGGGCCTTGCACGGAACTTGCTCCTGTGTCAGCACCTGGAATGGCTGGCCAGATCCCATACTCACTCACTAGTGCTTTGTCTGGCTGTGGGCCCCGTGTGGAGCTTGCTCCTGTTTGGCACCTGGAGTGGCTGCCCAGATCTTGTACTGACTCACATGCTCCCTTCTGTAAGGGGTTGAGCACAGCGAGCCGAGTAGAGGGGGCACCCCTGCTGTGAGTCCAGCAAAGGGGCCAAGAAAAATCCTGCAGCAACGTCATTTTAAGTTGATTATTTCTGTAAAGACTCTGTCTCCAAATAAGAACACATTATGAGGTACTGAGAGGTAATATTTCAACATATCAATAACATAATTTAGGGGGGCAGGCAAATTCAACTTACAATATGATCATAAAGTAACTAGTGAATAAGTCAGAATTTTAATCTATATCCCAAACAGTTTAAAGTTTGATTGATGGATGAAACATTCACTTATCAAAAAGTTTGTAGGGGTAGAACATGGAAATATATGCATATTAAAGCACTGAATTAAAATGTTATTGTTGTATTGGCTATAAAGGTAGAATCATTGAATGTTAGCTCTGGAACCATATTTTTTTACAAGAGGAAACTAATGTCATTGTTCTGTTGAAAGTCTTGCAGAAATTACAAAACCAAATCAGAAGCAGAACATGCTAGTGCAAGAAGAAGCAGTTAGGGGCTGTTTGTACAGAGAGGGAAGTCTCAGGAGAGACACAACAGTCACAGGAATACCTGCAGGACAGCACCAACACTGCCTCTGCAGATAGCAAAAAGAAATGTGGTTAAGATCTTCCTCTTATGCCAAGATGTCTGCCTAGAAGGATTGTCCCAACCTAAGTGCAGGCACAATAAATCAATCTAAATGTCCTTAACTTTACCCAGCTCATTATAATGTCATTAACATGACATTAGCATTGTGGTTTTAGTCCCCTCGGCCACAGGCTTTGCTTAGGCACTCATGGGTAACAACTAAGATGGAGTCACTATGGCCAACCCCAGGCACACACAGTTGCAACAACCCAGGAAGAGAATTTTACCCCTCCCATTAAGGCAAAACCCACAGAAGACTTCCTTGTTTCTTCCACATAAAGGGCTCCAAGCACAGATGCCCTGGTGGCAACCCACTTTCAGAGTCTCCTCTCACTGCTGAGAGCTTTCCTTTCACTTAATAAATCCTACTCTATCTTACTCACTCTCCAGTATCCATGTGCCTTATTCTTCTTGACTGTGGGACAAGAGTCCAGACCTCATTGAACTCCAAGGGCAAAAGGAGACTGAAACACTAGTACTATATAAATCTTAATGAAACACTTGCAACAGAGGGTAGACCCAGTTTACTCTTTCTAGGTGTATTTTGTACTTAGCAGCTCTTTCACCTTTTGGCGAAACATGCAATTACACCTTAGCAGATCTCTTTCACCTTCTGGTGAAATATGCAATTAAAACTTAGCAGATCTTTCACCTTCCAGTGAAACATACAAAATTATAAAACACGCAATTAAAAAAATTGCAGTATGAGTAAAATTGTTATGCATCAGTCATGAAATGGAGAGTAAATATTAAATATACACATTATAACTATGAACAAATAAAATTTTCATCAGAAAAACAAATCATTGTCAAAGATAATTCACGTATTATGTGTCAGTGCTGAACATAATCACATTTTAAATTTCATGAGCCATGTAACATCTCCATTGTTATAAAACTACTGCAGGAATAACTGCACACAAGGCTTATTTTTCACTTTTTATGTGGTAAATGCCAATGTAAACATGATAGTGTTTTCAATCATCAGTGACCATGTTAGAGATATCTTGTAAACATATTTAGTTTCTACACCATCCATGTATTCTGGAGTTGACAATTATACTGATAGAAAACTGTTCCCAAGGCAAATTAAATTCGGAGCTTTTTTGTTTGTTTGTTTATTTGTTTTGTTTTACTTTTATTGCATTTTAAGCCATGCAGCTGTGGGAGACCTATTTGCATATTCATAGTCTTATTTTAATCTGGTTTAAAATATGGAATTTTGGGCTCCCTAAGGCTGTTTCTAATGGTTAGGTACTGGGTAGCAAGTCTGACCACTGGCCTGCTCTCATATTCAGCTAATTATGTCTGACAAGAAGATCTTGACTCAATCACAACATTTTGCAACTTGTCTTTTCTCCAGAATATTTAAAGCTTGACTAGAATATTGTGTATCCCGCTGCTGTGCCATTTGCCTGTGTTTAGTCAATTGAGAGACTTCAGTGCATTATATTATGATGAAAGCAGGCCATGGTTGCCAACGTGAAATAGCAACTACAATACAGTAATATAACTTATATGAGAGCTTTGTAAGTTTGATAAGTATGTCTGCCATGCCTATTTTTTTTCTATTTTACTAAACTGTGTCTTTAGAAGCAGATCTACAGACATTAATATTATTTTTAGCAATGAGAGTTTATATTTATGAAATATATTTAAAGAAAAATATTCACAAGAATGGTAAAATAATTTTAAGTATTGGAATCTTGCAAATTACCAATTTTCCTTATAGTTAAACTTGCTGTCCTTACCAGGGATAACTCCCTGCAAGACTTGGCAGAATATGTTCCACATATAGAAAATCAGCAGATACTGATCGAATAAAACTGTTTGGCGAATAATCAATAATTACTTCAAGGTTTAAAAATGCACTGGACTTTTTCAAAGTGCTTAAAATTAATCATCCTATTTAGTGATCATAGCAGTGGTGGGAAATAAGTATGTACTATTATCATGCCCATTCTGAAGAGGAGAAGAACACTACATAACGTGCTAGTGTAACAAAGAGTGTCGAGATGGGTTTTACACACAGATTTTCTAGCTTCAGAACCCATGCTATTATAATGATTATGTCATATTACTTTTTAAATGTGAAGATATTTAAAAAATAAAAAGGGCTGAATAACGTGTTTTGTTTTTATTACAGAATAATCTTATTCTTCAGGGTGGCATTGAATTTCTTGAAAAAGTTCTGTGGAATTGTTAAGAAAATGCCTAGGCCAGGTCAAGGCAGTTTGGGTGTTTTCGCTAATAAACTTATGTTTAGGATTATGGGCATGAGATACACTTGCAATGATTTAGCAGGTATAAATTCTCATGAAGAATCTTTAAATTCACAACTATAAAAGCTAAGTAACAACTCTCCCCTACAAATGAACTCAATGTTGAAGTTTTTATGTTTTTAGGATTATTCCTGTTTGACACATCAATCACGGAAAAGAATTATGGATTATCTAGTTGCAAATCACTACTCAACAGAGTTTTGTAAAACCTCATTATTTTGACAAGGTCCAACTTATCCTGAACTGCTTTTTAAAGTACATAAAATATACATAATACATGGAGATATGATTATAGAGAGTGGAAATAAACTCTGTGACTTTACACGACCCCTTGTGTTAATTTTGATAACAATATGCTAATTATTTGACTAAACCTGAGTCATATGTCTTGGCACTGAAACCGTTTTCTCATTTAAAAGCCATTATTACTTGTAAAATTGACTATCATGTGTAAGCAATGTTATGTATTTGTTTCATTTTTAGAATATGTCAATTTTATATGCTTTTAATGAGAAATTGCTATTGATTTTTAAGGATTAAGAGAGAGCAAATAATGGAGGTTTAAATAAGTAATGACAGATCTAGATTTTTAAAAAAGATTTTATCACTGTAACAAGGAGGTAGTTATGGTTGATGTGTGAATTTGAGGAACAAACCTAATGTAACAACAGAGGAGGAAGAGATATCACTATATTTAGTAGCTGGCTGTTTATTGAGAATTGATTACCTGAGCTAACACCAACTGTTGTAGAATTACTCAGCTAAAGGCTCTTTTGAGGTCTGCTGATTTATCCTGATCCCTGAAATTATAAAGTATTTATGACTACCTGGAAATATAATTTTGGGATTTAGAGAACAGGATAAACAGGATCAGCTGCATTTGTTCAATCCTGAGATTTTTATTCATCTCAGTCTGGGCAGCTATAACAGAATATCACAGACTAGAATGGTTTAAACAACGTAAATTTATTTCTCATAACTCTGGAGGTTGGGAGGTCCAAGAATAGGGTGCCACAGTGATTGGGCTCTGGTGAAGGTCTTCTTCCTGTTTCACCGGTGTCTGTCTTCTTGCTGTGCCTTCACATGGAGGCAAGTAGTGTAGACATGAAGGGAAAGATGCCCCTTTGGCCTCTGAACTTTCACTGCAAATCAACGGACAAAAGTTTCATAGGAAAAAGGGCATAGAAAATTTACTATAACGTGCATAGCACTTGCCAGTTGCAGTAGAAAAATTACCTAATAATCCAATAATTACTCAATGACTTAATTGGGTGCAGATGCTTACATACTTCTTTTTTTTTTCATGGGAGAAAGGGAGACGGGGAAAGGTCGATGATTTTAAAGGAGATAGTATTATTTTTAGGGGGATTTCATGGACTTGGAGAACACAGAATGTCCTGGAACAACATCTGTTGACACCACAAAGCAGACAATGGTTTGTGGCAAAAGTCTGTCCAAGTGTAACAGACTTTAGTCTTTCCGCAACAGGGCTTAAGTTAATGAAAACTCGGGGAAGGAACCAGAAGTAGTTGTTTTCTTTCTTGGTGGGTCTGAACTTTAAGCAAATAAGAGAATATCAGAGTAAAGCTTCTACCAGCATCTGCTGGATTGTAAGAGACTTATTTAAAGTAATCAACATACCAAGGTGCTATATTTGAGGTTCAAATTCCTTGGTCTTCAGCAGAGATAGAGGAAGCAAGCTTTCCCCTGTCTCTTGTTACAGAGGCACTAATCCCATTTATAAAGGCTCTATCTTCATGATCTAATTTCCTTCCAAAGTCTCCGTCTCTGAATACTACCCCATTGGAGATTAGATTTTCAACATATACATTTTGGGGGAACATAAACGTTCAGCCTATAGCATTACTTCTTGTTGTTTAAATTGTGTCAACCACTGCGCTGAAATCCTGCAACCAAAATATGAGATTTCCTTTATTGAGCACTAGTTTACCTTTTTCCAAAAACAAGCATACACGTGGGCATGGTGTGTAGCATTGTTGATTTATGTTTAAAACAGATAGGCAAATACATGTTAGCCTAGAGGTGTGACTGTTGTGAAGGACTGAAGCATGCTTGGATTACTGGCCTGTGCATTTTGGAAAGGTTATAAATATCACTCATTACCTGATGTACCCCAATGCAAAAGAGTGAAGTTGTTCCGGGGCATCTGCTGGTGGATTAATAACATGTATAATGTGTTGAGAAGAAATTTCGTCAAGTAGAATTCTCTCATTCTTAATTTTATAAGAGAAGCCACCTTTCTGGATCGGGACCACCTATTCAGTATGAGTCTTGACTGAGATTATATCTCCATTTGCAAGAAGATCATCACTGTCCAGTGCTCCAGGATTAACCACTTGAAGGGCTTGGAGATAGTATTCCTCTGTTTAGTGAAACTGGCATCAAGAGCCCCGATTTCACTGGAGAATTCATTTTCCCTATAGCTTTATGGGGCTTCTTAGTGTTGCAGGATCCTTGAGGTGTTGCTTTTCTGGCTGGAAACCTGTGGCTGGTATTATGTTTGCCTGAGTTTTGCTTGGGCCTGCTGGGCTCATTCCACCCACTTGGCCTGGCAGGCTGTGCATGGCTCACGCTACCATCCTGAATCCCATGCCTCCAAGGGAGACTGTGAGTCAGGCATGGAGCTATGAGGGGTGTGTGAGTCTGTGAGTGAGTGTGGGGTTAGGCCACTGCACAGTCAGACATGCTGGCTGCTGCCACTGGGAGGGCAGCTCCAGGTGCTAGCATAGGCGCTAGGATAGTCACTAGCTCTCTGTGTGGCTGCAAGTGGACCAAAAACACTGCAATCAGCTTGGAATGCTAGTGCAGTGGCACCCAGAAGCTTGGAGACGCCGAGAACCACAGGCCCCAAAGAGGAAGGTAAGTTCCTGGCTCAAGGAGCTCCCGGGTCTAGGCTCCCTGAAGGGCCACAGCTTTTCTCTCCTTCTCTTTGCCCACAACATGGGGAGCAAGAAGCATGTTTCAGCCCTGTCCGTATTACAGTTCTTTTAGCCTTGCCCTTCTGCAGGTCCCAATTTCTTGTCCTGCGACGAGGAAGAATGAGATATGCACACAAGTGGAGGGTGACCAAGAGGAAGAGGAGCTTTATTGAGCATTAGAGCAGCTCGGAGGAAACCTGCAGTGGGTAGCTCCTCTCTGCTGGGCAAGTCATACCAATGAGTGTTTAGCTCTCAGCAGAGAGAGCAGCTCTTCTCTGCATACAGGTCGCCATGACCAGTGCTCAGCCCTTAGCAGAGAGTGTAGCTCCTCTCTGCAAGCAGTCTGTCCCAACCAGTGTTCGGTTCTCAGCAGAGAGGGTAACTCCTCTCTGCAGCTGGTCATCCCCTTGTCTGCTCTGCCGTCATTGAGCCTGGCGCTTTCATGGACCCCAGAGGGGAGGAAGTGTGCACTGATTGTTCTATGGGAAGCAATGGGTGGGCCCAGAAAAGGCACCACAAGTTCTGACTCTGGTCCCTGGGACTGGCAGTCCGGCCCCCAGCCTTCAGGCCCACCTTGGCCTGCAGGTGCTGCCTCTCTGGAGACCCGCCCCCAACTGCCTGTCTGCCTCCTGCTGTTGTTCATGGTGCCCAGGCTGTTGCACCAAGGGGCACCTGCAGGTCAGTGCTGAGCTGCCCTTAGCACCCCTTTGGGCTCCTCCTGTGCTAGTCGCACCCAAAGTCCAGAGTGGAGCAAGGCAGGATGGGGCTAGCATATGAGTGCTGCCCCAAGCAATCACACAGCCGGCTGGGTTGTGACAGCACCTGGGCTTGGTCCCAACCCCTCTCGGAGACTGGAATGGGAGCTGAGAGGTGGGAGAGGCCAGGAGCGAGCAGGAGCAGACACCCCAAGCCTGTGGGGGAAGGGAGAGGTTTCCCTGAGGGTGCAGAATGAAGAGATGCCCTGGTCTTATTCCTGGGAAAGTGGGGCTGTCACCCACTTTGCAGAGCAGGCAGATAGCCCTAGCTAGACCTCCTAGTAGCCTGGGGCAAGGGCTCCAGGTCCTTGGTGTGCCTGGACCGGCTTTTGGGGCAGGAGCAATATCGCCATGAGCTCCCTCTGTGGTCTCAATGCTCAGTGACGGCCTGGGGCTCCCGCTCATCTAGCTGGCGGCCCTGTCCAGTGGCATCTCTGGGAGAGGATTGTGGGCCCCTGGCCTGGCCGTCCTGAGTGTCAGGCTTGGCAGTCACCCCGATGCAGGGAGGACTCTGCGGATGAAGTTCCAGGAAGCCCAGCCCAGAGCCTTCCCCTGAAGCACAGGAACCCACCGCCCTCGTCAGGGTGGATGCGGTGGCGATGCCACTGGCCGGGTCTCTGAAGAGGGCACCACTCCCACTTTCTGTCCGGGCCCCAAAGCACTGCCCCAGCTCCACACCCTGGACCAGCCCCCATGCTCTGGGTACAAGCATGGCAAGGTCCCACCCCAGCTCCAGCTTGGGGGCACACCTCTGCTGGGCTGTGCTGCTCCCCTGCTGTCAGGGAGCTTGGCCTAGTCCCCTTGAGGGCTCCAGGGGGGCTCCCACTTGTCTTTGGCTCACGCCAGCACCGTGGAGTGTGACAACTGCCCCGGGCCCAGCTCGGCCTCCTCCCCATACAGCGGAGGGCTAGAGTGGACCAGAGTCCAGTGCTACAGAGGCTCCTGGCCTGGGAACGGGTTCCACTTGGCCCAGCAGGGATGGGGGCACTGCAGTCAGCCGCTTCAGGAACGCAGGGTACAGGGGACCCACTGCTGCCACTGCTGCTCCCACAGCCTGCCACCACTACCCATGCCTCCCCACTGAGGACGGCTTGCTGCTGCAGTCACTAGGAGGACAGAACATGGTGTCTTTGGTGACAGGCTTTAAGCCATATAAACCTTGCTTCCACCATAACGGGGCAACCATTTTAAGAGAACCCTTTAAGAAAATCACTCTAAGAAAACAATGTATATATGCTTATTCTGACAGTGGCAAGAGAAGCAATGGATGTGCTCCATAGTTTACACTCTAACTTTTGCCCCACCCTTGGCTTCACCTCGAATGATTGATTTAACCTGCATAGTGATCAGTGAGAAGTCATAGATGGGTTCTAATCTGTATCTCTATGCAAACACGAAAATGTCTTGCTCATACTACCATTTGGTTGAGGAGCACAAGTTGTTCATTATGTAGCACTTAGCTAAGAGTCTTTTGAATCACTTTTTGATTGTAGATCAGTCTAGAAAAGAAGAAATGAAGGTGTCCTTATTTTGTAGCATATCAGCCACCTATATCTACCTTCTATGGAAGAAAATGTATTGTGGATTTTCCTGTATCGTTGTAAGTAGCACTGTGAAACATTCTCGGAAGAGTGATTAGAAAACTGTCATCATCACCAAAAGGACAGCCAATTTGCATCTCTCCTCTTTGGCCATCAGGATGCAAAAAATATGACCCTTCTGATTTTTTTTCCCTAGGACCCACCTTGGTTCATAAGAGTATGGCAGCTTTATGTAAAACCCAATGGCTTTTTAATAGGCTTCCTAGGATTTCTTTGGAACACAGAATAGAAGGTGGCATTGGATAAAGCTGTGCTTTCACAGCAGTGAGCGGTGAAATCTGAGAATTCAGACAGCAGCTTATCCACAGTTAAGAGAAACATGATATTGTATTCATAATGTTTTTCTCTCTGGTGCCACATTCTTAAGCCTTAGGGACTGAAAAATACCCTCCAGCTCAGTTTCTGTCAAAAATATCCTCTTGGTCTCTGGCAAAAATATGAAAATTTCTTGAAATAATTCATTTTGAACAGGTCTAGATTCCACAAGAGTGAGCATATCAGGTTCTAACGACACTGTAAAAAATAGTTGCTATAGTTTTATAATATTATATCATATTTCAGCAAAATAATTTACATAAAGATGTCTTAGTGTTGATCTTTAGTTGTAAATTGAACTATTGTAAATATTCCAAGCATTTCTGTAGTATTTCAGAATTTTTCCTTGGCACATATATTCACAGAAGTAGAGTCAATGAGTCCAATATATAAACGTTACAGTGGATGTTGATATTGTAAAAGTTTCCCCAAATATAATACCAGTTTAAATTCCCACATATGCAAAAAGTGCATGGTTCTCTTTGTCCTCAGTAAATTTGCCTAGGTTCATTAAATAAGTTTCATTTCACTAAGGAAATATTTTTCTGCCCTTTATAATAAACATTATATTTTTAACTAGAAAAAGTTACTAGATATTTGTTTATCACTTTTGGTTTCTCCTTGATGGTACACATGCTGATGACCTTGCAATATTATCTATTTTTTGCAGTAGTAGCATGCTGGCAGTAGTGCTGGCTTCACGGAGATGGAGTAATTCACAATGGAACATGTATGTGGAAAGTTCAGGGAGAGCAGAAGCTGAGGTTTTGAGGAAAAGAAAAGTTGAAGGGAAAGTTCTGGGACCTATGCCAAGAAGTCGTGAAAATGAAGAGTTTGAAGTTCATACACTGGGGGAAAAATGGGTCAAGGGTCTGAAATTTCAAAGATACTAAAGAACAGCTGATACTAAAGCAGTTATTTTAAATGAAAGAGGAAGCCAGAAGGAATAAGAAGTCTGTTTTCATTAGATGCTGGACAATGACGTTTACATCCGTAGTTTGAGTACTTTCGAAAATGCAGAGATGCATGGAGCTGTGATAAGAATGGAGGGCCAATGTGGGGTGAGAGGGGAATCACTGGGAATGAAGTGAACAGTATGGGGCTACTGGACATAACGTATAATTCACACATTCAAACTAATGGTAAAAGTTATTCTGGTGTCTCTGAACCTGAAAACAAAGACCAATCGTAGAGAAATATTCAGATAGCTTAAACTTCAAAGCATTTTTTTTTCTCACAATGACTGAAAAATTAGTTTGAAGCCATAATGGATAGTCACAACAATGCTAGAGGATTCTTCCAGCAAGGTAGGATGTAGAACATAAGATATTTTATAAGACTGTGAGCAAAGTGTTATGTGCAAGATAGAGTAATATGGATTTTTCCAATTCTTTCTTCTTCAAAAAACTATACGGGTTTTTCAAAGAAGACAAAAAACAATATGGGTGATTTTTGCATTGAAAAACATTATGAGGCATAGGATACCATCTGGTCCTTATTAGTGATGCTAAGTTTGATCATTTTATCTGGTGTTGTCTGTTAAATCCCTCTATTGGAAAGGAAAATTTTTCCTTTGTTATTATACAAATTATATGTAGGATGAGTCTTCCAACCTACATAAGTGGATTTTAACATCCCTTAATAATTTTCTAAGTCTATTTTCTTCCTATATCTTATCTAACATTCTGTTAACAAAGAGCTTTCCTCCATCAAAAATCTTTTTTTTTCCTTTTTTTGTAGTAGCTCAATGAACTCATGTATAATATGTTATAATTCAGTGTGTTATATTTGGTTCTTTCTTTATTTTTGTGATGTACAGTTATCTCTAATTTGGCCCTTGGGTCCCCTTTCTAGTTGGGCCCAGTGTACTCTGACATCTCCCCCTGCCACTCTTTTTTTTTTTTTGAGCTTGTTCTTACTTTCAGGATCTCTTATTCATTTGGAATCATTCCATTAGGTGTAATGGGGTATGGATTCAACTTTTCTTTTTTAAAACAGTTGTTATAACATTGTTCACTAAAAATTAAATTTACTAATGAGAACCCTTTACCAGAGAGTTTATCATTGATTTGTTATATATATATACATATATATATGCACACATGTATATATATATATATAATGTGTATATATGTTATGTATATTATAAGTCTTATATATAAGTGTATATATATTATAAGTTATATATATAAAACTGCATTATATATACACACATATATAATGAGTATATATGATATATATTATACGTTATACATATATTGCACACAATATATATATTATATATACACATTATATATAGTGTATATACATAATGTATATATATTATATTATATATTATATATACACACATATAATATATTGTATATAATAAATATTATATATACACATTATGTATATATAAGTGTGTATATATATATAATGCATTTCTTAAAATGAACTTTTCTTTTTCCTAAGAGATTATATTTTTGGGACTTAAGTTATAATTGGCCAACTTCATTCAATAAGCAGCCTTTATATGTAAAGAGAGCAAATATATGTTTTAAAGGCATTGTATCCAACAATCAATACCTCTTTCTTTCTTGATCTCTGTCTTTTTCTCAATCTTATTTTATATCTGATCTTAATCTCACAACAAATTGATAAAAATAAAAATGAGAAGAAATCATTTTTTTAGTCTTATTTATACCTATTTTGGTGCAAAAATTCTGAAAAGCACTAAGGGTCACCCTGTTTAAAAATTTATCTCAGCTGTTTTAATGTCATGCCCCATGGTTTTGCATCTGTCTTAAATAATCTTAGATTTAAAAAAAAAAATTCTTCTACTTTAGTATTGTCAAAATGACATATTTTATGCTCACTAATTTTACTAGCATGGCAGGCAAAGGGGCATTTTTAAAATTATAAATCTCCTGTAGAAAACTGTTAAGAAGAATGTAATAGAATGGCATCTTTTTGCTTTAGCTATTAAGCTTCAAACTAGTAATGAATTTGTAGAGTTGTAGAGCAAATTAGCCAAAACTGCTTTATTTGATTCTAATTATAATTCTATCTTTTGTAAACAAAGATGACAGTATTGACACAACATCTATATATAAAGTACTCTGTGTGGCTTCCCTGCATGGTGATGGATTTTCAGGGATTCATTAAACTTGTTTTAACCAGACTCTTTGGTGATTAACATGGCTTAAGAAAAGTTATTTTTGGCCAGGTGTAGTGGCTCATGCCTGTAATTCCAGAATTTGGGAGACCAAGGTGGACAGATCACCTGAAGTCATGAGGTCGAGGCTAGGCTAGACTGACCAACATGGAGAAACCCTGTCTCTACTAAAAATGCAAAAATTAGCTGGGTGTGGTGGGACAAGCCTGTAATCCCAACTACTCAGGACGCTGAGGCAGGAAAATCACTTGAACCCAGTAGGTGGAGGTTGAGGTGAGCTGAGATCACACCATTGCACTCCAGCCCGGGCAACAAGAGCAAAACTCCATCTTAAAAAAAACAGAAAAGTTATTTTTTTCTGAGAGCAAGGTATTTGGCATGATTAAATTTGTGTCCCATTATTTAAGACAGATGCAAAACTGAACTAAATACATATTTATACATAGCTGGCTGTAAAATTAAATGATTCTGGAAAATTTTAAAAATTAACTCATGACAATTTGAAAGACTGTGAAATGTTCATTGTAACACAGTAATAAATAATTCACTGGAGAACGTGAATTTGAAAATCTACAACATAGTTAATTGGAAAATATTAAGATTGTGTCAAATCTCTAGTTATAAAATGTTGATTTCAGGCCTGAAATCTTAACAATAAGTTAGCTATGCTATTATTAATTGTCCTAATAACTAAAGTATAGGAAACAATGTAAACACCCAACAGATATAAACAATCAAGAAGTAAAATGTATTTTAGAGAGAGATCCAAGATGGCCGATTAGCAACAGCTCAGGATTGTAGCTCCCAGTAAAAGCACAGACAGCGAGTGGACGCCGCAATTTCAGATGAATTTCTGTTGCCCACAAACTGGGAGCTACCCAGCGGAGGAGCCACACCGGTCACCAGAGAATCTCTTTTGGCCAGTGCAGCTGTTTTGCCGGCCCCCCAGAGCGGCGCAGTGCTTCTCAGTGTGGAGTATATGGGACTGGGTGCCCTTTGAGTCGGGCTCCGCTGGTCCCATCCCCACAAGGAGAACAGCAATTGGAAGCGCTGAGGACTGAGAGTTTCACAGTAAGCACAGCTGAACCCGGGAAGGCCTAGCTCTGTGGGGAAAGGGCATCCACCAAAGTAAAACTAAGAAACAGAAAAAACTTCATCACCAACAAGCCGGACGTCTACTCAGACCCAATCTGAAAGTCGGCAATTACAAAGATGACAGGTGGATAAATCCACAAAAATAGGAAGAAACCAGTGCAAAAAGGCTGAGAACACCTGAAATCAGAACACCTCTCCTCCTACGGGGAATCACAGCTCCTCACCAGCAAGTGAACAAGGCCTGATGGAGAATAAGTGTGATGAACTGACAGAATCAGGCTTCAGAAGATGGATAATAAGAAACTTCTGTGAGCTAAAAGAACATGTACTAACCCAATGCAAAGAAACTAAGAACCTTGAAAGAAGATTTAACGAAATGCTAACAAGAATGGATAACTTAGAGAAAAATGTAAATGAATTGATGGAGCTGAAAAACACAACATGAGAACTTCATGAAGCATGCACAAGATTCAACAGCCGAATTGACCAAGCAGAAGAAAGGATATCAGAGGTCGAAGATGAACTCAATGATATAAAATGAGAAGGCAAGATTAGAGAAAAAAGGGTAAAAAGGAATGAACAAAGTCTCCAAGAAACATGGGACTATGTGAAAAGACCTAATCTATGTTTGATAGGTGTCCCTGAATGTGACGAAGAGAATGAATCCAAGCCGGAAAATACTCTTCAGAATATTATCCAGGAAAACTTCCCCAACCTAGCAAGGCAGGCCAATATTCAAGTCCAGGAAATACAGAGAACATCACAAAGATATTCGTCAAGAAGAGCAACCCCAAGGCACATAATCATCAGATTCACCAGGGTTGAAATGAAGGAGAAAATGCTAAGGGCAGCCAGAGAGAAGGGTCGGGTTACCCACAAAGGGAAGCCCATCGGACTCACAGCAGATCTCTCAGCAGAAACCCTACAAGCCAGAAGAGAGTGGGGGCCAACATTCAACATCC
>CAUYLG010002141.1:0-11092 GCA_963573385.1 Cacajao melanocephalus | reverse complement strand
CGTTCCCGTATTGTGTTCTTTAGTTCCATTAATTCACTTATATTCCTCTCTAAATTATCTATTCTCGTGAGCATTTCATCAAACCTTTTTTCAAGGTTCTTAGTTTCTTTGCATTGGGCTAAAACATGTTCTTTTAGCTCAGAAAAGTTTCTTATTATCCACCTTCTGAAGCCTGATTCTGTTAATGGATAGCACTCGTTCTCCATCAGGCCTTGTTCCCTTGTTGATGAGGAACTATGATCCCCTGCAGAAGGAGAAGCACTCTGATTTTGAGTATTCTCAGCCTTTTTACGCTGGTTTCTTCCCATCATTTTGAGTTTATCCACCTGTCGTTTGTAATTGCCAACTTTCAAATTAGGTCTCTGAGTGGACGTCCAGCTTGTTGATTCCCAGCGCCGAAATCTGAGCAACCCACTGCGCTGACTAAAACAGCGGCATTAAGATTCGTGGTGCTTTTCTGCCCGGGAATCTCCGGTCTGGCTTCCCTCTTGAATCCCTCTTTCAATCAGGTAAATAGGCGAGTCTGCCTTCCCGGAGCTCCAAACGTCGACCAAAAGGGGAGCCAGTCCTGTTTACTCTGCACGGAGAACCGCCGCACCGAGGCGCCGGCAAAACCGCCACGCCGGCCACAAGAGTCGCGCTGGTGACCCGTGGGGCTCCTCCGCTGGGAATCTCTGGTCCGTGGGCAACAAAAATTCATCTGTAAGTGTGGCGTCCTCTCGTTCTGTGCGCTTTCTCTGGAAGCTACAATCCTGAGCTGCTAGTAGTTAGCCATCTTGGTTCTCTCCGGAAGGTGTTTCTAACTTTATATTTCAAACCTGTTGAATGTCATTATTTCACTAATCTAATTATCTTCCTAAAACCTTTCTTGTTTTCAATTTTTTAAATTGAGATCAGAGGAGTTACATAAAATGTTACAAGCCTAAATTTGAACCAAAAGTTTCAATATCAACTTCATTTTGTTTTTGTTTTTGTTTTTAGAGACAGAATCTCACCCTGTCACCCAGGTTCAGACTCCTGGGCTCAAGCAATACTCTTGCCTCAGCCTCTTAAGCAGCTAGTACTACAGGTGCATGCTGCCATGCCTGGCTAGTGTGTGTGTGTGTGTATATATATATACATATATATATTTTTTTTAATCTATAGAGACTGTGTTGCCAAGGCTGGTCTTGAACGCCTGGCTTCAAGTGATTCTGCCACCTTGGCCTCCCAAAGCATTAGGATTCCAGGTGTGATGCTTGACTAGTAACAAGAGCTTTTGCAGGATAGTATCAGGCCTTCAGTTCTGTACACAAACAACAGTAACAGCAATTGCCTCAGGGAAGTCCAAAGAGGGTGGGTGGGTTGTTAACTTCCTCTCTATTCATTTTTGGATTGTTTCATGTTTTATACCGAGCACATATTCATTTTGTAGTTAATTTTTAATCTTATAATAATTTCTGTTTATAAATCTTACATGTTGAGCTTAATGAGTTTTGGCAGTTTCACAACCTGTTGTTGGAAACAGATGCTTGATGCTGCAAAGAAAAATCAGCACTGAGACAAAGGATCTCTCAGCAAGCAATTTTTACTTCCTGGACTACAGGAAGGGTATTCTCGCTAGCCATCTTGTCGCAAGAGTACAATGAACAAATGAAAAGCAGACATATTTATCCCTTATGCATTTGGGGTTGTCTGTACTGCTGTGTCTAATCTCCATTGACTGGAGCAGGACCTCACAATCTAAACTAAAACCATGTTGGCTAACAACTCAAAACTTTTTTTAAACAGGTACAAAGGCTGCTAGCTGGGACATGCCTGTGAGCACATCCAGCACAGATATCCTGGTTAAAGTACAAAGACATAGAACATACTATGTGCCTGTAAGCATGGCATGTTTAACAGCTACATAGGATAGGACTTAACAAAGAGTTATTAGCAAATTTATGATTTATTTTTTTAACAAGAAAGGAAACTTCAAATAGGAACTTTTACTTCCCACACTGTATAGTCACAATCTCAAACAAGCTAGAGAACATTTCATCCTGCCAATAAATCTCCTGAGGTTGCCTTCCAGTCAACCCCCACCCTCTCTCAATGACTGTGCTGACTTTTATTACCATATATTAGTTTTATCTGATCTCAAATATCTTATAGAAAAAATCATACAGCATATACTATTTTGAGTCTGGCTTCTGTTACTTAGCATAATATTGCTGCATGTATTTCTTCCTTTTATTAATAAATAATGCTCTACTGTATACAAGTTTTAATTTTTAAATTCATTCTTCTACTGGTGGCATTTGAGTTGTGTTCAGGTCTTGCCCATGGTGAATAGGTTGCTGTGAATGTGCTACCAGTCTTTGTGTGCATGTATATCTTTATTTCTCTTGCGTAAAATACCCAGAAGTGGAATGGATGAGTCAAAGAGTGCATAGTTAATTTCTGATAACATAATTTGAAAAATAAAGCCAAAAAGCTACAGCAATTACAAAGGGTGGTGGCCAGCCCAGGAATAAGCAAACACCAACTGTGGAGAATCGAAAATATGAGAATGTGTGCACTTCCCATCTTCAGCCTTAAGTGGACCCTTAAGTGGCCACAGCCACTTCAGGACCCCTCCTTAGAACTCGTCAGTAATGTTTGCAGGGGCCATTGATTTGGATCAGTCTCCTCTTCTGCACCCAGCAGACCAAGCCAATATGGAGTTGCTCATGCTAAATGTCACTAATTCCCTTAAGAGTATACTAAGGCAACAAATAGCTGAGTTTTGGTTAGCTAAGACCTGAGCTTTACATCTTAGTAGGCAGCCTGTCAACCCCAGTGAGACAAAACACTGAGCTGCAGCCAACTTAGTTGTTCTTTTTGCTCCATGTTGGTTTTCTTTTCATAAATGCTGCCTGACCATGTGGCAGGCAGGAGTTCTCTGAACCTGTTCTAGTTCTGAGGGCTACCCAGCTTGCAAGATTTTTCCCCTCAAATAAACCTGGTAAATTTAAGCTTGCCTGAGGTTTTTCCTTTTTAGCAGACTGGTGAACATGAAGGAACTCAAAGAGGAGCACAGCGATTCCCAGGAATAGGGGGTGGTCAAGCAAAGGCACACAGCAGGGCCCGTTGTGCCCATTGATCCCTTGGAACTGGGGATGGTGGTCGAGCACTCTTGGACCCTGAGATCCACTCATTCGGATTCTGAGCTCTCTCAGCTTATTTGAGAAATTTGATCCAGACGGGATTCAGAAATCTTGAAACTGGGCTGGATCTTATAGAGGTTTCAGGTGTCTGGCTAGGTCAAAAAGAAACTGAATTGGGTATGGTGGATAGGGTTCCTAGGAGATAGGGAATCATGGGTTCCTTGGGATGCAAGGAGCTTAGAATTCCCCCATCTGGGACTCTAGTCTATTTCTTGTATATAAACTATGGATCCAGAACCAGGGCTTTTCTGGAGAAATGGGTGAACCTTACAAAAATAATTTAGAGTTACAGCAGTCACAGTGGGGAAGTTTGTTTGTTTGTTTGTTGAGACAGGGTTTACTACTGTCACCCAAACTGGAGTGCAGTGGCACAATCTTGGCTCACTGCAGCCTTTGCCTCCTGGCCTTAAGCAATTCTCCTGCCTTAGCCTCCCAAGTAGCTGAGATTACAGGTGCACACCACCAACCTCAGCTAATTTTTGTATTTTTTGTAGAGAGGGGGTTTTGCCCTGTTACCCAGGCTGGTCTCAAACTCTTGGTCTCAAGTGATCTAGCCCCTTCGGACTCTCAAAGTTCTGGGATCACAGTCGTGAGCCACCATGCTCAGCTGAGAAGTTTTAATTTGGATAAAATTGATTATTTACGGGGAAAAATTAGAAATAGAAAGATAAAACATCCCTCAAGAACAATGGAACACATTTCAAATTGGTATGCAGAAATATGTAAAAGATTAAACAAAGAGTGTCCACTTTAAAAGTTTCTTCCCAGGAGACAAATAAAAAGCTTAATCAGCAAACTGAGGATGAGAGGAAGGAGAACTGCACGCTGCTCATTGAATTAACTCTGACTGCTCCTCGCTTTCTTTGCCGTTACTTCAATACCCTGAGTCTACTGATCATTTTGCTCAAGTACCTTTCCATCTTGAGGAAAATGAAAAAGGAGAGGTTAGACAACGTCTTATAAAATGAGACCCTCTGAACACCCAGGCCTGCCTGCTGTAACCACTTTTACTCCATGCTCTGAAGCTGAACTTAGAGCCTTCATAAGAGGCTTCATGCAAGAGAAAATCCTCAAGTGCTTACCTAGGAATTTAGAATTCCCATAGGAGCTTATGATGCAGGAACTTCTGACTTTTATCAATTTATTCACTTGATTTTGGGACCTGGTGAAGCACAAAAATGGATGAAAGCAGCAGAATGGAGAGAACCCAAGGAGATATTAAAGACTACAACAAGCTGGAAGAACACTGATAACCTTTTAAATTCAGTTCCTAAGGCTTCTCCACAAAAAAATGAATTGGTCTGTCAGACAGTCTTGCAGGTGAAAAAAGGATAGACCAGTTTCATATTACAGAGCTGGTTTAGAAACACTATTTGTGAAACATTCTGCACTCAAAAGACAGCAAGGAGAATTTCTTGTGGGGACTAAAATGGCATTAACTGCTTTATTTATAAACAAACATTGTCCTGAATTTAGCAGTTGCATTAAGAAGCATAAACTCAGATGAGAAATGACAGACATGGTTGAACCAATGGCTTTAGCTGAGCATTTTTGAAAGATTCTAGAATAAGAAAAAGCACAGAAAGTTAATAGGCTTATGTCTCTTCAATTGCAACAATTACAGGGGCCAAAGCCAAAGGGACCACCTTGTCCTTGTTTTAAATCACAGCCTAAAGAACCTAGAGTAAGCAGCCCTGTTTGCCTATATTGCAAACAGCCAGGGCCCTGGGAGAGAGGCTGCCCAGTCATCCCAGTCCACCAAGGAGCCTCCTCCTTTCAGTGGAGATGGCCTGCCCACTAGAGGGAGCCCATGAGATCACAGTCAGCCCGGCGGCAGGAGGTACCCTCCTGCTAGCTGTTCCCCATAATGCCTTTCGATAAACAATGAGAAAAAGGCTGAGACAAGCAAGGAACCTGTAACATGCTGGTAAATATTGAGGCTACACTATCTTTCACAAACTCAACTTTAATAAGCTGTTAAAGCAAACTAAATATGGCCTAAGAAGGACTCCATACTTCTATGTTTGAGTCCTTGTGGATGAACTGCAACCTGACTTAACAGATAGATTGAAAACCTAACTTAGGAGTATGCACCTGTAACAGTTGCTGAGTCCTGGCCAATCCCAGCAGCCATACTTCAACTATTCATACACTGCTTAGTGTTCAAACTGCGTTCAAGTAAGGCAAATGCCGAGCTGTAACCAACCCAGCTGTTTCTGTGCCCTACTTCTGATTTCTGCATGTCACTTCCCTTTTTTTGTCTATAAATTTGTTCTGACCATGAGACACCCCTGGAGCCTCTCTGAATCTGCCATGATTCTGAGGGCTGCCCAATTTGTGAATCATTCATTGCTCAATTAAACTCCTTTAAATTTAATTCAGCTGAAGTTTTTCTTTTAACAGATGGCGTCAGAAGTGGGATCCAAAGTACACTTGTTAGCGACCCCCAGGAGTGCTGAGTGAACAGGCAAGGTACCTGCCGGACCTATTTGTGTCCATTGATCTCTCAGAGCAGCTGGGGATCATGGGTAAGTTCTCTCTCGGATTTCAGAGCTCCATGGATTTGTGTTTTGAGCTCTTAGTTCCTTTGAGCAAATTTCTGATCTAAACTGGGTTTGGAAGTCATGACAGAAACTGGAATGGGTCCAGGAATGGATTTGATCTAGGAATTAACTGGCTTGGATCCAGTTAGATGACTCTTACATCTGACTGGGTCAGAAAGGAACTGGTTGTAAATGGTAATATTGCAGGGGGTGTACAATTTGGCTTTTAAAACTTTGCAGGAGGCTGGGCACAGTGACTCATGCCTGTAATCCCAGCACTTTGGGAGGCTGAGGCAGGCAGATCATGAGGTCAGGAGATCGAGATCATCCTGGCCAACATGGTGAAACCCTGTCTCTACTAAAATACAAAGAAAAAAAAAAAAAACCGGGCTTGGTGTCACATGCCTGTAGTCCCCGCTACTTGGGAGGCTGAGACAAGGGAATCACCTGAACCCAGGAGGTGGAGGTTGCAGTGAGCAGAGATTGCACGACTGCATTGGAGTCTGGTGACAGAGTGGGACTCCATCTCAAAAATAAAAAAATTTTTTTTGCGGAGATTTTTGTATTCCACCCTTTTGTTTCATTCTTCTTGTATGCTTAGGTGCAAAAAAAAAAAAAAAAAAAAATCATTGGCTAAACTTAATCAAGGGGACCTGATGGTAAAGCCAATATTTTAGATAAAAGATCTTTAATTTATGAAAAACTGAGTTTCTTCTGGCTTATACATTAGGCCTGGGAGGCAGCAAAGTTACAGAAATGGCAAAATGTTACTAAAGACAACTTACAGTGGAACGTTCCAAATAAACAACAAATGCACTGCAGTGCGTTAATTTCTTTTTCTTTTGTGTTACAGCAGGTCCCTGAAACAAAAAAAAGATTGGATTAGATTTCCATTTTGTTTTATGGTTGTACCATTTTAGGTTCTCATCAGCAAAGTATGAGTGACTCAGTTTTCTACATCATCACCAACATTTGTTTATTTCACTACTTATTTTAGCCATTCTTGTATATTTTTATAATGATATTGTTGTTTTAGTTTGCATTTTCTGATTACTAATGATGTTGGAACATCTTTTTATGCATTTAGTTGACATCTGTATTTCCTTTGTTCTAAAATATTTCTTTATGTCTTTTCCCCATTTCTAACTACATTGTTCGATTTTTTACTGTTGAGTTTTAAGAGTTCTTTATATATTCTAGATGCTAGTTCTTTTTGGCACACATGGTTTAGAAATATTTTCCTTTTTTATTATACTTTAAGTTCTGGGGTACATGTGCAGATGTGCAGGTTTGTTTAGAAATATTTTCTACCAGTCTGTAGCTTGTCTTTTCATCTTCTTTATGTGGACTTCACATAACAAATGCTTTTAATTTTGATGAGGACGAATTCATCAATTTTTCTTTTATGGATTATGTTTCACTGTCAAGTCTAAGAACTCTCTGCCCAGCCCTAGATCCCCAAAATTTTGTGTTTTTTTCTAAAAGTTTTATCATTTTAAACCCTGGAAGACAACCTGGGCAGTCCCAGTGAAGATATACAGTCCTGCATTATCTGTACATGTACCCCAGAACCTAAAGTACAATTAAAAAAAAAAATATATATATATATATATATATCAACACAAACTATTTCCAGTCACTTTGAAATAAATGAAATATGTAAGTATGAACTTAATAAAACACATAAGATCTGAATGCTTAAATTATAAAACACTGATGAAAGAAATCAGGGAAGACCTAATTAAATGGAAAGACATAGTGTCTTCGTGGATCAGAAGATTCAGCATAGTAAAAAATGTCAATTATCATCAAATTTATCTTTAGATTTAATACAATTCTTATCACAATTTTAGCAAGGTATTTATTTCGTAGACATTGACAAGCTTATTCTAAAATTTATATAGAAAGGCACAGGTCCTAGAATACCTAAAACAATTTTGTAAAATAGAATAAAGTGGAATAAATTACTGTACCCAATATTAAGTCCTTCTCTATAGTTAAAATAATCAAGACAGTGTAATATTGAGACATAGGTAGGTGGCATATAGATAATGGAACAGAATAGCAACACACGCAATTACACTGTTGACAAAGTTGCAAAAGCAATACAATAGAAGTAGGATAGCCTTTTCCATAAATAGAGCCAGAGAAACTAGATGTCCATAAGCAAAAAATGAAAACCTCATTCTCAAAAAGTTACAAAAATTAATTATTTTTAAAGTTGTTTATTTTAAATTCATTTTTAACAATTTCAATTCAGGGTACACATGTACAGTTTTGTTTCATGGGTATATTGCATGATGCTGAGGTTTGGGCTTCTATTTATCCTATCACCCAAATAGTGTACACAGTACCCAATAGGTAGTTTTTTAACCTGTAACCCCCTCGATCCTCCCTTTTGGAATCTTCAGTGCCTATTGATCCCATCTTTATGTCTGTGGGTACACAATGTAAAAAAATGGGTAATATACAAAAATTAATTCAACATGGATCATAGACTATAAATGGAAAACATAAACCTATAAAACTTACATTTTTTAAAGTTTTAAGTTCAGGGGTACAAGCTCAGGTTTGTTACGTAGGTAAACTTGTGTCATGGGGGTTTGATGTACAGATTATTTCATCACCCACGTAATAAGCCTAGTATCCATTATTTATTTTTCCTGATCTTCTCCCTCCTCCCACTTCCAATGCTCTGATAGGCCCCAGTGTGTGTTGTTCCCCTCTATGTGTTCATGTATTCTCATCATTTAGTTTCCACTTATAAGGGAGAACATTAAACTTTTCTGTTCCTCCACTAGTTTGCTAGGGATGATGGCCTCCAGCTCCATCCGTGTCCCTGCAAAGGACATGATCTCATTTTTTGTCATGGCTGCATAGTATTCCATGATGTATATGTGCCACATTTTTTTAATCCAGTCTATCATTGATGGGCCTTTGGGTTGATTCTACATCTTTGCTATTGTGAATAGTGCTGCCATGAACATATGCATGTATGTGTCTTTATAATAGAACAATTTGTATTCCTTTGGGTATATACCCAGTGATGGCATTCTGGATCAAATGGTAGCTTTGTCTTTTTGTCTTTGAAGAATTGCCACACTGTCTTCCACAATTGTTGAACTAATTTACACTCCCACCAACAGTGTATAAGAGTTCCTTTTTCTCCACAACCTCACCAACATGTGTTATTTTTTGACTTTTTAATAATAGTCATTCTGACTGGTATGAGATGGTATCTCATTGTGGTTTTGGGTTGCATTTCTCTAATGATCAGTGATGTTGAGCTTTCTTTTCATATAATTGCTGGCCGCATGTATGTCTTCTTTTGACAAGTGTTGGTTCATGTCATTTTCCCATTTTTTAATGGGGTTGTTTGTTTATTTTCTTATAAATTTGTTAAAGTTCCTTGTAGATTATGGATATTAGGCCTTTGCCAGATGTAGAGATTGCACATATTTTCTCCCATTCTGTAGGCTGCCTGTTTACTCTGCTTATAGTTCCTTTTGCTGTGCAGAAGCTTTTTAGTTTACTTGGATTCTGTTTGTCAATTTTTGCTTTTGTTGCTATTGCTTTTGGTGTCTTCATCGTGAAATCTTAGTCCGTACCTTTCTCTCCCCCAATTTGAATCAGCCTAACCTGAATTGCTTTTTGCTTTTACCTGAGATTGTCACACAGTTAAAGATAAATCAGAGATATTTTTATGTAGCAAATATACTTTAGAAGTACTTCATAATTCTAGCATGTTATGGAAACAAAGGGGGCCTCTTATTTCCAGTGGGACTCCCATCAAAAATGAACTTCAAGTAGATGAACTCCTTTCTGCTATCCTGTCACCATTACAAAGTGCCTTTTATTAAAATTAAAACACCTACTTAAAAAACTGCACCTGAGTATCAAGGGAATGCCCTGGCAGATGTTCATGCTAAGTCAGCCAGTACTGAAATTGTTAGGATGTGTAATTTGAATAAACTCCATAAGATTGATCCAAGTTAGCTCCCCTATGATGACTTACTTAATAAACAGTGCAGTGCACCGATTTGGAAAAACAAAACTGGTATCTGAAAAGATGTAAATTCAGTGTGAAGTGTGGACTCATGGAATGCCTGGATAGCCATTTGGTCCTCTCTGAGTCCTTGAAGCTTCCATTGTTAAGGGCTCTGCACACCACAGCTCATTATGGTGATCCAAATTATGAAAAATATTGGTGGGCTGATTATTCTAAAATTGCTAAAAGGGTTTATAGCCAACGTTTGATTTGTCAAATCCATAATCCTGGGAAGACAATGAAAACTTCAGGTGGTATATTTCTACCATATGATGAAACATTTGAATATTTACAGATGAGCTTCATTCAGTTTCCACCCTTGATAGGATATCAGCATATTATTGCAATAGTTTGCATGTTTTCTGGTCAGATAGAAGCTTTCTCATATAAGAAAGCTGATGCTAGGACAGTTGTTAATATGTTACTAGAAATGTGTCTCCTTTCTGTGGTGTGCCTGGAGAGGGATCTCCAGCAACAGAGGAACCTATGTTACTGGACAAACTCTAAAGTAGTTAAACAAGGTATTGCAAACACAATGACACTGTCATTGGCCCCGTCACACTCAATCTTCTAGAAAGGTTGCAAGAACAAATGGCATTTTGAAATTGATGACTGAATCAATTGGATTGCCTTGGCCAAAGGTACTACCATTGGCTTTGTGGGCAATCAGATTCACTCCCAGTTGAAAACATAGACTGAACTTTTATGTGATATTTATTGGAAGCCTATGCCCTTAATAATAGAATCTTATTTATCTCCCACTCTCCTCAATTCTGATGCAACTAAATACTGTAAGGGTTTCATGTATTATGCCAAAGTATGTATATATATGTATATATTTTTTTAAGTTTTACTTTAGGTTCTGGGGTACATGTGCAGGCCATGCAGGGTTGTTGCATAGGTGCATACTATAGCCGGCATTTCTCCCCATGTTATCGCTCCCCACCCTTCCCACCCCCCACTTGCCCTCCCCTGTAGTCAGATGGGTAGACTACAAAAATTTTTTCCCATTCTGTTGGTTGCCGATTCACTCTAATGACTGTTTCTTTTGCCGTGCAGAAGCTGTGGAGTTTGATTATGTCCCATTTGTCTATTTTGGCCCTTGTTGCCAATGCTTTTGGTGTTTTGGTCATGAAGTCCTTGCCTATGCCTATGTCCTGAGTGGTTTTGCCTAGATTTTCTTCTAGAGTTTTTATGGTGTTAGGTCTTATGTTTAAGTCTTTAATCCATCTGGAGTTAATTTTAGTGTAAGATGTCAGGAAGGGGTCCAGTTTCTGCTTTCTGCACATGGCTAGCCAGTTTTCCCAACACCATTTATTAAACAGGGAATC
>CAUYLG010002140.1:0-35354 GCA_963573385.1 Cacajao melanocephalus | reverse complement strand
ACTAGGAATACAAGAAATGACTTGAATATAATAATAGGCATATATGAAAAGTCCACAGCTAACATCATACTCCGTTGTAAAAAACAGAAAGCTTTTTCTCCAAGATCAGGAACAAGATGAGAATGCCCACTCTCACCGCTTTTGGTCAACATAGTACTAAAACTCTTAGCCACACCAATTAGGCAAGAAAAAGAAATAAAATGCATCTAAATCAGAAAGGAAGAAGTAAAATTATCTCTGTTTGCAGATGACATTATCTCATATGTAGAAAAACCTAAAGACTTTATACACACACACACACACACACACACACACACACACACACAGAGGGAGAGAAAGAGACTAATAAATTTAGTAGCAAAGTTCCAGGATGTAAAGTCAGCATGCAAAAAACAATTGCATTTCTACACATTCACAATGAACTCTCCAAGAAAGAAATTAAGAAAACCCATTTAAAATAGCATCAAAAAGAATAAAATAATTAGGAATAACCTTAACCAAACAGGTAAAAGACTTGTACGCTAAAAACTGTGTTTTCGTAGGAGAGTTGTATTAAAATAGAGTTGCTAGTGTGTCCAGAGAAATGCCTTCTATCTTAGGATAATCATCGTAGAACAAAGAGGTTGTAATAATCTCTTCTCAAATTTATTCTATGAACATGGGTTTACATGGTGCTTGTCGCATTAACTAATGTTTACAAAACACCTGTGTTCTACATATTTACACCTGAATAATAAAAGCATGATGACAGACAGTCAGAAAAAAGCATAAAAAGTAGTGCTTAAGAAATGAAATTACAAGAACTCTCCACATTTGTCAGACTGTTTTCATATAAAGATGAACCAAGAGCTGTTTATTTTTTGTTTGAAAATGTGGTATATACAGGTTGCTTCACATTTTAAGTATGGAGTTTTCTGCAGCAGCTAAAATTCTAAGGGTCTAGAGCTCACAATATATATCTGCTTTCCAATTATATGCAAGCTAAGCAAAGACATCTTTACTAAAAACTAAACTCTTTCCAAAATATTAAGAAAAGCGAGTAGTCATCTTTTTTATAGCAATTGGAGATATTTTGGTAAATTACTTTTCTCCAGGAAAGAGCATGGCATAACAGCTAGATGTATATATTAATAGGTTTAATACCCTAAGAGACACAAGAATGTACACTGTTAAGATTCTTTGCATGTGCCCCAAATATTACCTGGTCCATCTATTTAAAAAAATTTAAAAATCTTCAGCCACATATATACCGTCCTTATCCAAAGAGGATCGCCTTTCCTTCAAAGCTGTTAAATTAAAATGCTATTTACTCCTCAGGTTTGCTATCATTTTATCAACTGAAGAATTGCATAGGAAAGCAGGCATCTTTTGCCATAGGTCATTAAGTTTTTCTCTCTTCCTTTCTGTGAGCAGCCACTTACAGCATGGAGTGGAAGGAAAAAGGAACATTGTAAAGAAAAATATCAGTCAAGTACGTTGTCACTCCCCTGCATTTTATTCCCTCATTAAGTTTTACCTCCGAACCTAAAGGAAACAAACAAACAAACTAAAATAGCACAGAGGTAACCTTCCTGCTGTATTACGGTCTTACTGTTTTCTCCAGCTTGGATGCAAATGTAAGATTGTCCTTTTCGTGGCTCGAAGCCTTCAAAATCAGTGCTTTGAGACTATTTCTTATTTCATCTATGTGTTCAAACCTCTTATTAGGAGAGGAAAATAAGAAGTGGTGTTTCTTCCAACAGTAACCATCTGATACCCCACTAGTCTCCCAGGTCATTCCACCTAAACTCTTGAGTGGCCATTCAAAGAATTTTTTTTTTCTACATTGACAGCCACATTCCCAATAACCTGATTGAAAGCTGCAGGGTTGCTCAACAATTCTGCTCTTTGAAATATTTGTGCCACCTCCACTGGGTTCTTATCTGTCTCAAGGGTAGAAGCTCCCACTGGGAGGTGAGTTTCACAAACCTTCATTTATAAGCAGGGGAAAAGAAGCCTGGAGCCAAGAAAATATATAGGCTGCTCTGCTGAAAGCCACATATCAGCTCAGTCAATTTCCTGTTCCTCCATTGAAGCCTAATTTTCCTTTTGAACCCAGAGAAAACTAAGGATGCCCCTTTCTTGGGACAAAAAGAAGAATGCCCTTCCTTCATAGAAATCTGTGTTGGACTTCTAATATGGATGACAAAAGTACAATGGGCCTTTGGGTAGAGGTGCAGAGGTGAGGAGGAAAAAACATTAAAGAGGACCCTGTGAGGGGAAAGACCTGAGAGATGCTTTAATAGTTGCCTAGAGTTGTCCAAAGTCTTGGATTCTTTCCAGCAAAGGATTTCTTTGTTGGAATTGTGTTCTGACAGGCATGAACTGAAATCCCAGCTTACTCAATTATCAGGTGTATTTGTCGGTTGATTTAAGTTTTTTGGACCTCAGGTTATAATTCTGTAAAATGAGAAACACTGGCAGTGTCATTCCTCTTTGTCTCTCCAGCACCTGGAAAGACATCTGAAGGTGTTTGTCATGATGTTATGAAGAGAAGGATGAAAAAGGGAGGGACCATGCACTCTGCTTCTGCTTAATAAACTCTAGATGCATGTTGATATCCTTTCTGCCTCCTCCAAACATTTCCAACCAGATCGCTTTTCTGCAAAATCCATGCTAAAGGTTCTTAACTAACTCAAGCAGACAGTGTACAGATGTTGTGGTCTTAAAAAGCACGTTGGCTAAATTTTCACTTGAACTGGTTTGTTAGATTGTTTTGCCTTGAATAATACTTTCGGCAAATTTTTTTGGAGGGGTTCAATTAAAAGTAAGTATTTAAGGCCAGGTGCAGTGGCTCATACCTATAATCCCAATGCTTTGGGAGGCTGAGAAGGGAAGATCACTTGGGGCTGGGAGTTGGAGACCAGCCTGGGCAACATAGTGAGACCTTGTCTCTACAAAAAGATTTTTTAAGTTAGCCAGGCATGGTGGTGCATGCCTGTAGTCCCAGCTACTGAAGGGGGAAGAGTGTGTACACCCAGGAGTTCAAGACTGCAGTGAGCCGTGATCCTGCCATTGCACTCCAGCCTGGGTGACAGAACAAGACCCTGTCTCCAAACGAATGTAAGTAGTTAGATTCAGTTCAGTTTAGCAAGAGAGGTGGTTCCAGTTCAGGCTCTGCTTCTCAACAGGGGCCAGACTGACTTGAAGGAAAGATAATCTAACATAAGCCAGCTTGCAGCTAGTCTCTGGGTTTATTCTGGGTTTTTAGCACAATGGGGCTAAAAACGCTATTGATTACAGCCCTGATTTCCTAAAAATGTCATGGACATTTTACACTTTTCCTCTGAGGTATTAAATACCAGGCCTGCCATTAACCAGATTGTGATAACAGACACAGATAAAGGCAACTGCAAAGTTAACGGTAAAAAGTATTTCTCCAAAGGTCATGCTGCAGCGGTAACACATCATAATGACCCTTTTCTTTGAGGACTACTGATTTAAAAAAAAAAAAATACGTCCCCAGCCCCAGCTTTGCAACTTCCACCTCTCCAACAAAAGTAAAACTTCATAATAGCAAAAATTCAGAACCGATGCATGCTTCCTCTAGCCTTTCCTAGGACTCATTTAACACAGCAACAGTCTCATAAAAAATTTTCTCCATCTCTTCTTACCAAGAGACACTTCACGGTTCACCTAGCATACCTTCCCTGGTTGCCAAAAGTCAATAAACGTATTTTGTTGCATTAAAGATTTGTTCCTGGTGGCCTTTGGCTGTAGGAGTTCTGTATTTTCCTTGCAGCTAAACAATTTTTCCAACATACCCAAAACCAGTAGGCTCAGGTAGAGGAACTTATTCTTCCCTGGAGTTTGGATAAACCTGAGGTTTGTAAAGAGCCATTCCCATTTCCTGGCATGGTTCACACGTCCACCATGATCAGTAGAATGGCAGGAAGCAGGAAGAGATGTTGCTCTGTGATTGAGCACAGTGACCTCCTTTATCTGGTTGCAGCCAGTATTTTCCAAACTTGCCCTGAAAACAATTTTGTGATCTTGAGGTTCTCATCCGACATCATCATCTCCTCCGCTGCCGCGGCCTCCTCCTCCTCCTCCTCCTCTTCTTCCTCTTCCTTTTCCTCCTCCGTTTGAACCCATGCACCACTGACTATGCCTATCTCAGAGTCTGGCATTTGACACTCATCCTCCATCTGAGGTCAAGATAGATCTGATGATTCCAGGTCTTGCTAAAATGTCATCTCTTCAAAAATATGTTCTTTACCCACTCTGAACCAAGCAGCCTCCTCACAATCTGTAACTCAACAGCTAACTGTATTTTCTTTTTAGTACTTATCACACAAGAGGCAGTTAGCACTAGCTGGCATTATCTTGCTAATATGGTTATCATCTGCCTCCTTGCTCCCGCCCCCACCACTCTCCAAATCTAGTGTTAAAGCTTTTAAGAGTAATTGGCTTGTCTATTTGGTTCGCCTAATTTATAAGGGGAGTCCCGATGCATATTTGTTAAGTGAGAGTACATGTTACTTTGAAAAGGCAATTTTTTAAAAACAGTGAAAGTACAGTTGACCTTTGAACAACATGGGGGCTAGTGGTATCCACATAGTCAAAAATCCGCATATAACTTTTGACTCTCTAAAAACTACTAATAACCTACTGTTGACAAGATGCTTTACTGACAACATAGTTGATTACTACATATTTTGTATAAGTATTATATAATGCCCCCCAACAGACCCCTGTGTGTAGAGCTCCCCTCCCTATGTCCATGTGTTCTTATTGTTCATCACCCGCCTATGAGTGAGAACACAAACGCCAACTTTTTAATGTAGGAAGAATTCATTTGTAATTTGTGTGTTCAGTGGCTCAACACTAATTTCAAATCTTGACTATCTAAGTCATACCATGAAAACATAGAGCACTTGGAGATTATAGTATTAATAAAAAAGAAAGACACTGATAGAGTATATGACAATTTGAAGCAATTGAATGAAGATGGATCCAAAGTTAATCCACAAGTTTCTGTGTAGATGGCTTTCGGTACACACTTTCAGGGAGGACTGGAATGTGTAATAACACATTGGATATTAAGGAACCAGAAAATAATGCATATTGAATGAATAAGAAGCTTTTCCCTCAACATTGGTTCAGCCAAGAAAAAAAAAAGAAAGGAAGGAAATAAGGGAATGCTTTCACAAATCACTGAAATTATTTTAATTGACTGGGTGCTATTGAAACTTTAAAATAGTGGAGGTGATAGCTGAGGAATCATGGGTGATTCAGTTATGGTTATTATAGCCCAGATTATGATTATGTACAATATCATTTTACTATAGGCTATATCTTTTTTTGGTTAGTAACAGGAACAATGGCAGGTGGGACAATGACAAAGGAACATCGTGTAGATCTTAAATAAATACAACTTTTTCTCCCCTCATAATTTATGGATAATTTAAAATAGAAAAATATATGATCTAAGCATCAATAAACTTAAAGGACAAGACCTATGAACTAATGCACTGAAATAGAGTTTACATGGTCTAGAAGAATTCGTCAACATTTTTTCATTAAAAATTGATTTTTCATAAATTTATTGACACTATTGAATACTTAAAGTGCCAAGTTACTATGATAGCTGGTAGAAAACAGTAGTAAATGCAGTATTTCTGGTTCTTAACATCTTAGAATTTCTGTTCTAATGGGGATTATATTTCTGTTCTAATGGGGATTATAGTCAGTACATAAATGATATAAACACATGAAATAATTTGTAATAACCAATATTAAGCAGAATAAACAAGCGACATAGAAAACAATGTGGATTTTATTTGTGTGTGTTTATTATGTACTTCCTATTGTCAGTCTAAGTTTTAGACCAAAATCTTTTGCTATTTAATATAGAGATATCTGATCACTAATCACAAGATTATTGATAATATCTGATAATAATCACAAGATTATTATCTTGTGAATGGATATCCTAAAATATTGCTGAGGAGAACATGATATTTCTACTGTGATAAATGAGTGGAACACACTTCTTTATTTTTCATGTAGTTACTTATAATCAGAAGAAATTGAGTGGTGATAAACTCATAGAAAACACAAAGTAACAATAATAACAGTAAATTATTGTATGTTGGGATTATCTAATGGTTTCAAAATATGTGTTTCAAATAGAAAATCATGAGACTTTTTAGTACGTAAGTAGAATGTTAGGCAAAATATTTAATTTCCTGCCTGAAAACCAAATATTTGCTTTTAAGTGAGCAACTTACTATTTTTTCTTTTTTGAAAAATGCTTTTCATATTGACAGCTTAATTTTAAAATAGCATTGTGTAATTTTCTTAGCTAGATGTAGACTTTTCCTCAGGAAATAGTTTAAAATATTTTCATCAATTAAAAACTTTGCTTTTGATTCAACAGCTTTCAATTCCATGTCAGAAATAACCTTGTCTCCATGTTATATGAAAGAATGAAAGAGCTATTTAAAAACTTGCTTATGTCTCAGAATTGCTGTGAATGTGAAAAAGTCTTTTACTGATTTATAGAAGGTTTTTTATTAATGAAAGAGGCCATCATTGGCATGCTTAATACCATTATAGATAACATATCTTTTGAGTTAAGTGAAAATAACAGAAGTGATTCTTGGATATATAAAAATGTTGGTAACTTTTTACATCAAGGAGAATGTTGTTTTTCATAAAATCTGTAGAGAATAAACACATTATTAAAAAGTAGAAAAAGTTGGCATCAAAACCAAATGCTTAAAACACTATTTTTCTCATGCCTATAACTATGAAGTTACATGTACTTAAATGTATGTATGTCTTATTTTAAGTCAGGGATACAAGTACAGGTTTATTACATAGATAAATATGTCATGTGGGTTTGCTGTACAGATTATTTCATCACCCAGGTATTAATCCTACTGAAAAAATTGTCAAACTTGAGATGAAGTAAAAATCACAGTTGAGAATGAGGCACAAAAAGTATTTGAAAGAAAACATATATGTATATATATATGTAACTATATGTAAAGGAAATACATATATTTACATATTGCTATGTGTAAAGAAAAATATATATATTTGAGTTTAAGAAATGTTTAATTTATTGTAATATTAGAGTCAAAAGAATTCTGTCATTTCCTTCAGATTTCTCTTTTTTTTAACATTTATGTTTGGTTCAGGGGCATATGTGAAGATTTGTTACACAGGTAAATGCATGTCATGGGGTTTGTTATACAGATTATTTGATCACCCAGGAATTAAGCCCAGTACCCAGTAGTTATTGTTTCTCTTCCTCTCCCTCTTCCCATCCTCCACCCTCAAGTAGACCCCAGTTTTTGTTGCTTCTTTCTTTATGTTCATAAAGTCTCATCATTAAAATTCCCTTATAAGTGAGAACATGTGGAATTTGGTTTTCTGTTCCTGTGTTAGTTTCCTGAGAATAGTAGCCTCCATCTTCATCTATGTTCCCACAAAAGGCATGATCTCATTCTTTTTTATGGCTGTATAGTATTCTATGGTTTATATGTACCACATTTTCTTTATTCAATCTGTCACTAAAGGGCATTTAGGCTGATTCCATGTCTTTGCTATTGTGAATAGTGCTGCAACGAACACTTGCATGCATGCGTCTTTATGGTAGAATAATTTATATTCCTCTGGGTATTTACCCAGTATTGGAATTGCTGGGTTGAATGCTAGTTCTGCTTTTAGCTCCTCGAGAAATTACCATACTACTTTCCACAATGGCTGAAATAATTTACACTCCCAAAAATGGGATCACTCTATTTGAGAGGAAAATAGGCACCGATATGAACTATGTCTAAAGTCCACATGTAACAAAATTATTTTTATTTTGAGAGAGTCACATTTGGATTAAATGTTAAATCACAGCCTGAAAATTAACTAAAAGAAGGTTTCCCTCAACATCTGACTACACCAACTTTTATAATGTGCTAGATATTGACATCAACATTTTCTCCCTCCAGTGTGAACATCTGAAAGAATCGGTTAAATGGCAAGATGTACTCCAAGATTTTGATTTTTTTCCATAACTATGTTTTCCAATGATGCCTGGAGATTGGAATCCAGATGTATATTACGAAAGTAGATGACCTTCTCCTTTATGGGAGAATCTTTTAAATCCATTACGGTTGTTTCATTTAAATAATTTGAACACTATAGTTTCAACATCCACCACTGAAGCTTAAAAGATTTAAGTAGAAAAGAAATAGAAGTAATTTTTAGCTGCATGGGTACTACTTTACAACCTTTATTTCACCTTATATATTATATACTTATACATAAAAGCATCTTAAATTACTAAACAGACAAGCCAGTAAACCACATAAAAATCACTGAGATCTGATGGGCCACTGAAATGATGGAGCCATTCTATGTATTGATGTGGTGGTGATTATTGACTGTGTCTATACTGGTCATAGCATATTGAAATTTACAGTTAAATTTAGGGAATTGTAAATAAATGATCCCTTATTAAAGCTGATTTTATAAAAAATTATAACTTGGCAAGTTGGAAATGCTTTAGAAAATATTTCAAACTTAGAGACAATACAAATGCACACTATACTTAGTTAAAACGGAAATAAAATTACTTTTGGAAGAGGCAAGCTATAAAACCAAGAGCAATATGAATACTTATGGGGGCACTTATCCTTAAATTTTGTTGCTAAAGATGCTTTAGGAACAAAATCTTTAGATTTATCACAGATTCTATAGTAGCATTTATTGTGAAGGAACAACATGGCAAATGCACGTTAATCACTTTACTTACATTCTATATCCTATAGATTAGATAACTGATGCCTAGAGAGAGAGGTAGTTTGATCAATGTCACAAAGCTATTATGTGCTTGAGTCAGTAGATAATGTTTAGAGCTTTTTTATGTGATTTTTAAAAACGTGTTTCATTTTTGCTATTAGAATGTCAAAAACTCGCAATCTTTTCTCACTAGACATAGGCTTGCTTGAGATAGGTATGGAGTTTTAATTAGACCCTAGAATTTAGCCCTCTCAATTATGTCTCTATGTTTTAAAGTCACGATGAATGTTCCAAAATATACATCAACATCCATGCGTTATACTTTCTACCTGGTAGGTATTATGCTAATACTAAATGTTGTATATATACTATTTTAATCCCCCAAATCCTGCAGATTCAATATAATTTGTAATTTGAAATGAAAAACAATGAGGCTTAAAGAGGAAGTCACCCTTCTAAAGTTGCACAGCAATTAAATAGTAGAGGTTAACAAAATAAAATCAGCCATTATGTGCCAAAAGTTGATCTTATGTGTTGGCATTGACATAATGATGATGTTTTTGGCTACAGTATCTTTCCACTGCTAGCACCTGGGAAAAATAAGAGGAAAAACAGTAGGGAATATCACTCAAGCCAGAGTTATGAATGCTCAATTAAATTATTAACCTATGCTTTTTAAAAATATTAAGGTAATGAATTACAAAAAAAGTTAAGAAACTGATCCAGAAAAAATAGACTAAGAAAACATGACAGTTAAATTAAGTGCATAACTGTGGGTAGTATTTTAGACTGGGGAAAATAGTTATAATAGACATTTTTACAATATGTGAAAATTATTTATGAACTCTAGAGTAGAAATTGCATTGTATCTATATTAAAACTTTGGATTTTTTTTTGATTCTGTATTAACTTGTTTTATTTTCTCAAGCACTCTCTGAGATATAGTTTCACTATGAACATTCCCATTTTAAAGATGAGCAGATTAAAAACTTCTGATTTTGGTAATTGTAATATGGTTGGTAAGAGGAGTCATCATTCTTAAGACACACATACTATGTCATTATTTTTAAGACATACTATGTATGGCCAAAGTAATGTGATATCTGCAACCTACTCTTAAATGGCTAAAAAACTATCTAACACTCTACTACTATCTATAGATACATACATGATGCTTTGCAATTAACCATTTATCACTTTATCAGATAAAAAACACCTACACTTTTTTATTTAACAATATTATATCAACGAATTGAAATGTTTACCACAATTATCTCTGCAAATATTAATTTTTCTTCTTTCAGTTTCACCAATGTATGAAAATTTCCCATTTCCACACCCCTAATTATATTTCAGGTTAATATCTTTCTAACTATATTCACATAAAGCATGTTTGCATATTATTAAGTACAAATTTTGCTTCAGTAGCTTTCTAGTAGATTGGACTGACTTCACATACAGTATTTTGGACCAGCACTACTCAATGTTTAATGTGCATTAGAATAATCTACTTGTTGAAGTGAAGATTTAGATTCAATAGATCTGGAATAAGGCCAAGGCTTCTATCTTAGAATTCTACATTTCTTCAAAGATCCCAAGGTGATGCCATGACTGAAGAAACCTGTGAGACAAGATCTAGAATTTACCTTTCTCTAGCATCTTTTCTGGAGGCATTTTCTTCCTCTGAATAGCCCACCAAACCCTCTTAATAGTGATTTTCAAGAGGAGGTATGATTGAGCACAAAATGGGCACAACTTAGACTTATCTCAGAAAAAATGAACCAGGGAGTATGTATTTATCAGGGTTCTTCAGGGAAACAAAATAGTGTATACACACAGGCATATATACAAGTACAGAGACAGAAATATACAGATAGAGGTACAGATATTTTTTCTGGATTCCTTTTAATAGTAAATAACCTTATGAATTATCATATATTTTTATAGTATACAAAGATTTGTAATCAGTATTTGCTCAAGTGGTTATGGAGGTCATAACCCGTAATCTACTATCTGTACAATCTACTATTTGCAATCTGTAGAACCAGGAAAGCTGGTAGTGTAAATCAGCCTGAGTCACAAGGCCCGAGAACAAGGGGAGTAGATGTGTAACTCCCATTTCAGGACTAATGGCTTTAGAACCAGGGGGTTGTTTGTGTAAGTACCAGTGACCAAAGGGTGAAGAACTAGGAGCCCGAATGTTCAAGGGCAGGAGAAGATGAATGTCGCTGCTCAAAGAAGAAAGAGAAAATTGTCTCTTAGCCTTTTTGTTCTATCTGGATCTGCAACAGATTGAATCTTCTATACTCAGACTACCAATTCAAATGCTAATCTCATTCCAAATCACACTCACAGAAATATCCTGAAATAATATTTTATCAGCTATCTGGGCATCCCGTAACTCTGTGAAGTCGACACATAAAATTAACCATCACAAAGTCATTTCTCCTTGAGTAAGTCTGGATGAAGAAAAAGATCAGATTAAGAGTGGAAGCATGGAATAAAATTTGCTGAAGAGAACTTGAGCAAAATTTGGAGAAGGAACTTGACTCTTAAATATAGTGACTATAGTGATAAAATGTGGGCAAATATTTCTCAGGCCAACTGACATATTTCAATGCACCTCAAAAGCCAGATTTTTAAATTTCTTTTTTAAGAAAATTTATTTTTAGGATTTCACACACTAAAAAAGCATCAAATGTCCAGTAATTTTTAAGACTCTCCTGTATCAAGTAGCTGCACAGAAAATCTTTTTGTCTGAAAAACTGTCTTGGTTTATTTTAATTCTCTTTGCATACCAGCTGATTTGCAGCTCCACAATTATTACTGTTTAAATGCATATGACTTTATTTTGCTTCATTTTGTTTTCTTTTTAACTGATATTTTAAATATTGGTAACTGATATTTTAAAAACATAGATTTCTTTAGTTTGTGTGATGAGGTGGAAATTGCAGAATCTACATACTAGCATATAGTTTGCAGAAGATAAAAGCTGAAGATGCACTAAATAGACATCTCAGCTACTGCATAAATCTGTCTAGAGAAATTTGTTTTGCATTATGGTTGTTTGTGTCAGTCAACCAGTGTTAGTTATGTTGAGATAGATATTGTCTCCTTTGTAATATCATTGATGACAGGCTGCTCTTTAGAACAGAAAATAATTGAGTTTTCTTTTCTTCCCTGAACATTTTTATAGGTGTGTTATTTACAGCATAATTTCATCTATTGGTTATTTATGTGACTCTTCAAATTTCCATCAGACACAAGTAATATCATGAATGTATCTATATTCCATCATGTTTCATATTATTTAACACATTAGAGTGTTCAATCTTTTTTTCTTTATTGAGGCGCAGATATTTTATTCTGAATTTTTTTAATAGTAAAGAATCTTATAAATTATTTTATATTTTTTAATATGCACCATAATATTAAATTTTACCTCATTAATTTATTTTGATATGTAGTTTTTAAACATATATGATATATGTACATATATGTAGTAATTAAATTAATAGGTACATGATTCTAGTTCAAAAATATAAACTGATATAACATTTAATAAAAAATTTTGAGACATGGTATGTTTTTATCTCAGCTTTTGTGACATGTATATATGGAGAAAAGCAAAAGTTATTGGGTGTGCTTTTAATAATATCAGGTTAAAGAAAGAGGGACGATAAAATGTCAAAAAGAACTGGCACACAACTATAAATTGATGACAAGACAAGAGAGGGGAAAAAAGTGATTAATTCAATTATGGGTTAGATATAAAATGTAAAATAACTTCCAAACCGATCCTTCATCACACGTTCTACAGGGTTCTTCATTTTTCCAGTGAACTTTTTTTTTTTTTTTTTTTGTGACGGAGTTTCACTCCTGTTGCCCAGGCTGGAGTGCAATGGCGCGATCTCTGCTAAATGCATTTCTGCCTCCCAGGTTCAAGCGATTCTCCTGCGTCAGCCTCCTGAGTAGCTGGGATTACAGGCATGTGTCACCATGTCCAGCAAATTTTGTATTTTTAGGAGAGACAGGGTTTCTCCATGTTGCTCAGACTGGTTTCAAACTTCCTACCTCAGGTGATCCGCCCGCCTCGGCCTCCCAAAGTGCTGGGATTACAGGTGTGAGCCACCAGTGAACTTTTTCAACTTCAGAGAAGACTCAATCCGGAAACTGTCCCATCCTTTCCCATGCACTTTGTGGCGTGAAATATGAAGAACATATATTCATCCATGTCCTCAGACATATTTTTCCTATGGCTTATGATAACTAATAAATGAATATTTTTTGAGTATATCATGTCTAGTAAATATTTTCCCTGAAACTTAGTAGCCTAGTTAATACAGTTTCAAGGAGGAAGGATAAAGACCTCTAGTAAGAAAAATACAGAGAAAGTAGCAGTAAGAGTGGAGAAAAGTATGTCAAAAGAGAGTAGCTTTTAAATATTAGGAATAATAACAGTTTGGAGAAGGAATCTATTGACCTTATGAGATAAATAACTTGAAATACAAAAACTATAAATAGATAATTTAATATATAATATATATAATTTATGTATAATTATATATATATATATATATATATATATATATATATATATATATATATATATAAATGAGATAGTGTTCCTTTCACCTAGGCTGGAGTTCAGTGGTGCAATCATAGATCACCGTAACCTGGAACTCCTGGGCTCAAGTTATCTTCTCTCTCTCTCCCGCCTCCCAAGAGTAGCTAAGACTATAAGTGCTCACCACCATGACTGGCTCAATTTTTATTTTTGTTTTTGTAGCATTAGGGTCTCACTGTGTTGCCTTGGCTGATCTTGAACTTCTGCCCTCAAGCAATTCTATTGCCTTGGCCTCCCAAAGTGCTGGCATTATAGGCATTAACTATAATGCTCAGAAAAAAAAATCAGCAAAAGAAAATAAATCTTTCTTGATCCCACACCCTCCTGAAGCTACTATCCAATTTCTCTTTCTTTCTTAACAGGAAAAAACTTCCCGTAATTCCTGCAGCATTTTGTGGCCTAGAATTTAAATGTGTATGATTGAAAATTTGTATGCAATATTCAAATATCAAAAATAATAGTATTCTTTATTTTTTTATAGGTAGCTTCCCTTCGCTTCTCTTTTCCTTCCCTTACCCCTTTCCTTTCCTTTCCCTTCCCTTCCCTTTTCCCTTCCTTTTTCCTTTTCCCTTTTCCCTTCCCATTTCCCTTCCTTTTTCCTTTTCCCTTCCCTTTACCTTTTTCTTTTTTTCCCTTCCCTTCTCTTTTTCCCTTCCCTTCCTTTTTCTTTTCCCTTTTTCCTTTTCCCTTTTCTTTATCCTTTTCCCTTCTCTTCCCTTTTCCCTTCTCTTCCATTCTCTTTTTCTTTCTAGTTTAATTTTCCTGAAGGCATGTTGGGGCAAAGAGTGGAAGGAAACAAACCATTCCATAGTTCTAAAGAAAGTCATTTGAATTAATCTATTTATATTGTAGCTTTTGATACATATTAAATGTCTTAGACTCTCTTATTTTCCATTTTTCTAGACAAAAGTAATCTTTGCAAAGAAAAAATATTTGTCTCTTTTCATGTTTAATAACTCTCTCAGCTATTTGTAAACTCATAAGCTCAGTGATGCTCTTGCGTTAGGCTGGATACAATGACAAATACAATGACAAATAAATGACAAAATGTTGGATTTTTGGTGAGGACAATAAGAGGCAATTTATGCCATTTATATAGGGTAGTAATACCAGAAAAGGTAGAAATAGTATAAAATAGGCAGTAGTTAGGAACTCAATTTCATAAACTGACAGTAAGTAAACAGCGACTCTGTAAGAAAAGATTATTTCTTCTTGATTTCTGAGAGATCAGTTAAGTCAAAAGCTGATTTTATAAAAATAACTATGCTTTAGAGAAAGACTGCCTATCTCTCCTCACTAACGTAACATAAAGTGTTTCTTAAATAATCTGGAACAAAAATTCCTGGCATAAAATAATTGATGGCCTAAGTACCCTTTGACCTTTTTATATTGTTTCTGTATTTACCAGATAAATATATGTTTCAATGACCCTGAACAATTGTGAAGAAAATGATACAGACATTTTTTAACTTCTTTCCCTTTAAAAAAGAATTTGTTTAGTGTATTTAGATAACTGCATTATGTACCAGTATGTCTGTATAGCCAAAATTATTTTTAAAGCAAAAATTTACCTTTATATTGTATGCTTCATTTAAAATACTTGTGTATTATTAAAATATGTTACTTCGGGAAACCCTAAACATATAAATTTGGTTTATATTTTTAAAGTTTTTCTTGGTAATTTATAAGTAGTAAATCATAAAGATTATCTAGTCCCAAATTTTCAGTACATGGATAATTATTCTTAAATTGCTAGTTTTCCTAATATGGTTTATAATCATCTCTACTTTAAAAATCATAAAAATTGAGGATATCTTAAAGCTTAGTTTTATTATAAAATCCATTTATCAAAACTAATTTAGTGAAATGAGTGAAGGAGTTTGGTTTCCATTACCATGGTGTATTTCTTATTACCTAATGCTCTCAGATTTATAAGTATAGATAAAGCTTTAACTAGGTTTACATAATATTCTATGAGTTGAAAATGTAGGAACATCAAACAAGCTCTAAAAGCTCTGCAGAACTTACCAATTAAATTAGAGACACGTAAAACCCCTGTGTATTCACTAATAGAAATGTAATGATTAACAAGTTAACGCAATTCTAAAGACATGATGTCAATAACATGGTTTTATTTGAGTAGAATTTTTATCATTATATGCATCTTCAAATTTGTAAACAAATATATATATTTTCTTATCATGAAAGACTTGTTATCACAACATTTCCCTGATTTTATAATACTCTTATTATTCCTATTGAATTACAATTAAGCCGGGTATGGTGGCTTGTGCCTGTAATCCCAGCTACATTGGAGGCTGAGGCAGGAGGATTGCTTCAGCCCAGCAGTTTGAAGCTGAAGTGATATATGGTCACACCATGAACCCCAGCCTGGGCAACAGGACAAGAACCTGTCTCCAGTAAAATATATATACTCTATGTTAGGACTTACTTTATTAATAGTCTGTTTTAGGGTTTATTTTACTACATATATTGTGTAGTGATATATATATATATATTATATATATATCATATGTGTATATATACATATATTACATATTTATATTATATATATTACTATTTTGTGTAGTGACAGCTATCTAATCTATATATAAATATATGACTACATATAGAAAAAAATTACCTTTTTTAATCCTTAAATGTAAAAAACAGTAAATTCACAGTTAATTCCAAATGAAATTAAATATCTGCTGTATAATCAGTCTAGAAACAGACTGGACTCAATGTAAGATTTTTTTTTAACTTGAGAATTCAAAATTCCTGTACTTTGTTTTTGAGTCGTTCAGCTAGGTAAGATTTTTGTCATTTTGGAACATGGTAGGCACGCCATTTTCCTCAGAACATTCTTTTATTTACTTATTTGTTTATTTTCTCTCCAAAATGACAATAAAAGAGGACGTTCTTAAAATATTGATCAGACATTACTAATAGTAAATGTTCTCTAAATGATCTCACTACTAAGTAATTAAAGTGTTTAACAAAATGCCCAGCTTACTGACCATAGCACTATTGAAAGCTTCATGTCTAAAGAGATCCAAGAATAAATATGTTTGCAAGTCATACCAGTTCTTGTGACATTGGATGCCCTTGACCACTATGGAAAAAAGACCAGTTTATCAGAGGGCATTTAAAAAATAAATTTCTAGCCACTATTCTGCTCTTTATAAAACTTCATGGTTAGTTTCCTTGATTCAATGTCCTAGGGACAATAATACAATATTACCTGGAGTTCAATATTAATTAAATACAAAGTTTTATTGAAAATTCTAGCAAAGCAAAATCTAAAAGGTAAGAATAAAAGTTCTGTTGATACTAATTAGCAAAAGTGTGAATCCTTTTTTTAATGATCCAAGGAACAATGAAGTATAATCAAAATTTTAATGTATAGTTGCCCAGTACTTGATACATTCTAGAACCTACCAACTCAAATAAGAATTCCAGCAGCAGCAGCCCTCCCATACTTCTTATTAAAAATGTGAAATCTCACAATCAAACCAGACATCACAATCTGCATTTTAAAGAGATTTCTACCTATGTGATTTATATGCAAATGAAAGTTTGAGAAGACCTGATTTAAAATTATATACTTTCATCCACCCACCACAGTCTTCTGGAGTACCACAAATATGCCAGACTCTATGCTAGACACAGTGGGTATTAAGATAAATTATTTCTATACTGAAGAGTCTTACACAGTGGTAGGAAAGAAAAGCAGGCACTAAGGTGGTAGTTGGGTGAACAAAAAGAACCCAGGAGAGAAAATAAGTCACCACCCTGTGATAGAGAATAATGAGATCGACATTTCCACCAGGGCTTAAAAGGTGGGAGTATTTCTTAAGCTTTAAACCCTTTATCAGTAGAGGGTAGAAGGGAACTCTGCTTCAGGTAACACAAATTTCCCACAAAGTGTTCAATTTTCTCTACATACTGAGTAAGTCTATACGACATCTGAGCAGGATCTTTATCCCTGAATATTGGGATACTCACTACTGCATGCCTCATAGCAATCACATTTTTGCTAAAACAAAGTAACTGATTTTACCATCATGCAACTCATAAGATTGTTGCAGCTACTACAGGAAGCACCAAACTTTCTTATACATCCTGGATCATCTCCTAAATAATTTCTAAACTTATAGCTGACCTTTTAGTCCTCATCTCGAACCCCTCTTAAACTCTCTCTGATTCATATTGGCAACCTCTTTTCTGTATTTTTTCTTCAACATTTTACTCTAACAGAAACTTGGATATCTCCAGACGATACTTCCTATCCTGAAACACTCTGAAGTGATAGTTTTTTTTTTTTTTTCAGATTTCTAAAACCACCGGGATTAAAGATGGAGTATTTGTTCTTTAGATCTCTTATTGACAATTCTAGACTTTTCTCCCTCCATTGTCCCTAAAACTAACAATTTTGAATCTCCCATCTTATAGTACATGGCCATTATTTATTATTGTGTTGTCATTTACAAATATCTGGACACTCCCTTTACCTCTCAATGATTTTTAGCTACTAACTCATTGTTGTTCTCACCAAATCTCCTTACATCTTATTTCCTGATGATTTGAATAAAGAGATGATTCTTCCAACCCTTTGATGTCTCCATTTTTTAAAATATTCCCCTGCAAGGAGCTTGACCATCACTATCTCAGCCATTCATTCTTATGGTAAGAGCCCAGACCATGTCAATTCTGATATGTGTAACCTTTCCATTATCTCAGTTTCACGTATCTCATTCTTTGATTACTCCTCTTTCTTTCTAGTTCACTTCCTTTGGAATTCCAAATTTAACAAGCTATTTACCTACTGTAACCTCCTATCCATCTATCCATCAAAACTACCAGTCTCTTTGCCGGTGTTTCTTCTTTTTCTTACCCTTTACACCCCTTTTTTCTTTCTACATTGACTCCCTTGGTGATCTAATTTCATCTTGTGTATTTGTATAACACGTATATACTAGTGATGCACAAATTCATATCTCCAAGCTACAACTCTCTTTTAAACTCCCGACAAAACCTAATATATCCCACATAGCCAATTCGTTTTGCTTTTGCTGTTGTTGTTCATTGGTGTGTTTCGATTGCTTGAGTGATGTCTGGAACATGGCAAGCCTTTAATAAATGAATAGATGTGATTTTTTTCCCACCTAAGCAAAGAAATAAGATAGTAGATGTCTTACTGAAATAACTTGGAGTACTATTATGTAATAGAAATGAAGAGTTCATGTGTATATGTAGGGATGGGAATATTGATTAGAGTGGATTTTAAAGAGATGTTACATTCAATCAGACAATTTTAAGCATCTGAGGTTTCTATCTTCAGTAAGCAGGTGTATAGTGAAACAATCAACACAGAGTAGGGACAGAGTTTATCAGGTAGTCTTTCTTAGTTTGAATTTGACATCCCTGTGAGATAACCAAAATATTAGCCTTTAAACAATAGCATGACCATTAAGCTGGCAGCAAAGGGTAGTGTTAGCTACAGATAAATATGGGGAAGGAAGGATTATATTCCTAAGACATATTTTATAAATAATTTTAAGTATTGATTTCTTTCAGAAGGGTACATCTTTATATTAGGTTACTGGTGTAGTTCACCAAAACACCTTTCTCTGAGTGGAAGTCATACAAAAGTCCAGGATTTTTAGGGCAAATATAACGTGTGCCTTTAAAACTATTTAACGACAATTTATTTATTTTATATCATAATTTATTAAAATATATAAATATGAAAAGAACATCTTTTGTGACCAGCTGGTTCGAGTTCATTAAAAAAAGTATTTCTTTATATTTAATATATATACAAATGTTTTATATAAACATGCACACACAAGCACAAATACATATGTATATATTTGTGTATGTATATCTATATGTGTATGCATACACAATATTCTGACCATCTCTAATTTTTGCATTTATGTGTTCAATAAATTAAAAGATTCAGTCCTTAATAAATTATACTTTGTTATCATAGTATCTTAGTGTTTCATAGAATTATAGAATCATAAATCTTCCTCAGGAGAAAATTCATAGCCTCAACTTACATATAATATGTTATCTGGCATGTCATGTCTATTTCTATAAATTTAGTAAGCAAATAACAATGTAAACTATAGCTGTAAAAATATACAACAAATATATGAGAAAGGCATACTAAACATTCATGGACAAATATATATATACAATGAATGTGATCTTTTGATCATCAAGAAAATGTAAAAATATTGGGATGGAAGAATTTGCATTCATATGTACCTTAAGTGAAGTACTTGATAAGAATTGGGAAAATATATGATACTTTAAATTATGTAATTTATCACAACATAAAAATGTTTTTGCAGCTCTAATGAATGGCCCATTTTGTCATAAAAGAGAGATGAATGTTAGAAAATTGGCCAGACTTTAATGTCATAGTCCCATGTTTCCTCATCATGGCTAAAGTATCATTAAGTTTAATATCAACCTGAACATACTGTCATTCTTCTTTCCTAACACTGCATAGGCATGAATAATAATTCATTATAAGTGAGGGATTCGTTAATAAAAGATTTCCTGGATATGGGCTACAGGTAGCGAGCTTTGCTTCACTGCAGCAACCGTATCTGTCAATGCATGTCTTCAGCACTCAGCATGTAGTCCCAGTACAGAAAGCAGAATTAATTTTTTGCTTTGTTTCTCTTAAGAAATGTCTTCAGATATTATTAACTTTATAGTATCTCTAGAAAAGTATATTTTATGGTTACATCAGTGAATAGGTGTACTTTTGTACATAAACTTATTTCTGTTTATTCGGTGTATCTCAATATTACAAAACTACTATAAAACTGCTCCAATAGTTTTTGTAATATACTTCAAAATGTTATATCAGTTAATATACTAAGTGGATTAATTATAATTCTTTTATTTCCATAAAGTTAAAATAATATCAATCTTCAAAAACAAAGAGACTGGATCACCCCAGTAATATCACTAATATTATAAAGAAATATTATGAAAATCTTCATTGACAACTTAGATGAAATAAGCAAATTCATAGACATATAAATTACAATTATGTCTCAACTTTCCATCAAGACGTGGCTCCTGCTTCATCAGTCCTTGAATCTGGATTGGCCATGTGATTTACTAATCCAATGAGAATTCAGTGAAAGTGGCAAATGTAGATGCTTGAAAAATGTTGGCATTTTGATGCTGTTTCTTAAATGTGGAAATCTTAGAACATCAGGTGAAGAATCCAGGGTCTGCTGGAGGATGAGAAAATATGCGGAGAAAACCAGTGCACCTGAGACAACAGTTTGCCTACTGCTATACACGTAAGTGAAGACACTTTAAATCTTCCAGCTACCTCATCACCTAGCAACTGACAATAGATATACGAAAAGGCTAAGAAGAGTCCACCCAAGACGATCTAGTTTATAAACCACCCATTAAAACCCCCAATTATGAGGCAATTTAAATCCTTGTTTTAAATCTGTAATTTTTGGAGTAATTTATTATGAAGAAATAGCTAACTGATACAGCAATATGTTTTCTTGTTTTTACTCTCTTTACTATAAAAGCACACAAAAAAGACAAATCTGACATATGCTTTTAAATAATCACTTGTCAGATTCCGATTAAATAAATAAGCTAGATAAAATGTGATTTTACCCATTTCTAGCTGGAAGTTGAGAGAGCTAACATGGAGGCAGAATTCCAGGGTTATGATTAAGGATCAAAAGATTAAAAAGTCTCATTTATATTTTGACTTATTTCAATATTAAATAAAAATACATCAAATACATTTTGTGTAGAAAATGACTCATTAGAACAGAAGTATGTTTCAGAAAACGTCATTTAGGATAAATTTTCAAGAGACAGAGAAAAAGAGAAAGAGAGACAGGGAAAAAATATTGGTAAGAAGACCAGTTAGCAGACCCTTGCATTGATGTTAGCAAGAGATAAAAGATTTTGAATTATGATGTGGCAATGAGAATTAGTTCAAGATTGGTTCAAAAATATTGTGTATGAATCATTAGCTTATAAAAAATTGCTGTATTGCAAAATCTGGTGTTTGTCTAAGCTAAATGAGATAATTTTTTTTCTGAAAGAAATAATATCAAAGCTTAAATAAATTAAATCTACCAGAAAAAGAAATATTTTAAAACATGGAAAAATAATATACTGTTTAATTATATATTAGTATTAAAACTCCATTAAATAATACAAGGCCATACTTTTAATATCATTTTTATCTTTTTCCTTTACTTCTTGAATTTTGTGCTTTTCCTCTTCCTCCTCTTCCTCTGCCTCTCCTCTCTGACATCCTCCTTTTATTGTATACTTTTTGGTTATAATATAGACTTCTAACACCTTGTCTTCAGTAAGTCATTAGAAAGAATACATTACAGTGGTAGATGGTGGACTCAGTGTTTATGCCTCAGATCCAGCACCTACTAACTTGGTAACCTTGGATATTTTACTGAAACTCTCTGTAACTGTTCTAGTATACATATGGAATCACAAAAGACCACAAATGGCAAATCAGTTTTGAGAAAGAACAACAAAGCTGTAGAACAACAAATCAACACCTCCTAATTTTAAAATATATTACAAAGTCACAGTAAACAAAACAGAACGGTACTGACATTAGGTCAGATGTCTTTAGTTTCTATGTTTCTAAAACTAGAAAGCCTTGGAAACGGTTTTTGTCTATGTTAATCTTACCTAATTTTCTTAAAACCATGCATTGATACCTCTTCAACAATGGTTTATTTTCTTGCCACTTTTATAATAGTTTTACATTTTTAAAATTAATAAGAAACCACTGTTGCAGCACAGATTCAGTAGAGTACTACTTAAAATTCAAGTTTTAACTCATTTTTAAATAAGTTGAGTTCGAATTATATGGAACATATCACGCTATATTTGGTGTTAAGCAACTTCAGGTGACGTTTATTATACCAAGTCTTACATATAAGTGCACTAATTAGTTAAATTGATTATTTATTCAGAAAGGAATGTTTCCAGAGATTTAATTATAGGGTAAAATTGTGCATTTTCAGATTTATGCTATGTCAGAAAAGATGAATCTATATTAATTCAAATATCATCTATTTACTATGTGCATATATTGACTCTTACATGGAAGCTTCTGTGCATATATGAGATTCAAATATTTCAGAAAGAAGGCTATTTATAACTGACATCTAAATTCATGATTAAAATTATTTATGAAAGGGTTGATTTTATCATCAGCCATAGCAAAAAGGCATAAATGAACAAAACCAATTTATACTACAATTATTTCTCTCCTTTTACTGATAACTCCTTTCTTATAGCTTTATTGGGGCTTTATCAGTTACTGCTTATGTTTATTCGTAGTTTTCTTTGCTCTTTGTCTTTTAGCTAAATAGCTGTTTGAACCTGTGTGAATTTGAGAAAATGTATTTATGCTTTAATATCCCATTAGACACACTTTACTTACATTAACAATTCCAATTGAGCAATGCAGCAATTTTGGAGGTGAAATATTGCCTAATAAAACATTCATCAACTTATTACCTTCTTCCTCACTCATTTATGCTCTGCCATGTGTTTTATTTTATTTTCTTCTTGTGTTATATATTTTGTAACCTGATCATCTTTGCTCAAAACTGAAATAAAATTGTAATTTAGTAGGAAGTTTTCTGGGACAAAATTCACAAGAGATAACTGAAAATACATATTGGGAAAGATTTAACAAGTTGTCTAGATGTTAGAAGATATATTTTTCTTCTTTTTTTTTTTTTTGAGTTTTTAATGTTCCGTGAAACTTTGTTTTTCCTCTGACTAAACACATGTTCGAAGAAAAGATTGAAGTATTTATTTAAAAAATATTTTTCCAAATATATATCTAAAATAATCCAACATAAGGTGGTAAATTAAAAAATAGACACTTAGAAATGAAAAGTTGAAATCCTGATTATGTTACCTTGCACTGCAAAACACGCCAGTGTTTGTGAAGCTAATTAGTCTTCTATAATGAAAAACAGTATAATTGAGTCTATATGGTTATGAGATGAAATTGAAAACAATTGCATATTTCCTGAAATTTATATTCCTAAACTATCAAACATAATTGTTTTTTGTTTTGCAGGTAATTGACTTGCAATTTTATAAAGTTATTAAAATATATTTCGGCTTTGAAATCTTTTCATAATCCATATTCCAATAATTTCACTACAAAGACTTCAAAATATTACATTTTTAACTCATTAGTTAGCTGCAAGAATTATTTTTTACTAAATGAGAGTCACTTTATGGCTAAACTAACACTTTCTTATAAGTGACAACAATCCTGTTTATTTTAAAGTCAACATAAATATTGCAGAAATGCCCAAATTATAGGGGGGAAGTTTTCAATTTCAAATAACCTGAAACGATAGCATTGCAATATTATTGTATTAGTGAAACTGTGATATGAATTTTTATATAGCTGGGTATATAAACATACACTGTCTTTTCATTTGTTTGTGTCTTTAATTTCCTTCATCAATGTTTTGTAGTTTTCAGTATACCAGACTTTTACCTCTTTACTTAGTTTTATTCCTGAGTATTTTATTCTTTTTGGTGCTATTGTAAATGAAATAGTTTTCCTAATTGCCTTTTCAAATGGTTTGTATATATAGAAACGCAATTGATTTTTGTATGTTGGTCTTGTATCATGCAATTTAATTGAATTTGTTTCTTAGAACTAACAGTTCCCTTTTTAAATGAAGTTATTAGGGTTTTCTGTACATAAGACCATGTTGTCTTGAAACTGAGACCATTTTACTTCTTCCTTTCCAATTTGGATGCCATTAAATAGACTTTTCTTTCCTAGGATTTACAGTACTGTTTTGAATAGAGAGCTCAGAAATACTTTTATGTAAATGTGGCAAACTGATTTTCAACAAGGGTACCAAGAATACACAATAGGTACAGGATGGTCTCGTCAACAAATGGTATTGGCAAACTGGATATCCACATGTAAAACAGTGAAATCTGACCCTTATTTTAACCCATCCATTAAAATCAACTCAAAACAGATGAAAGACTTAAACATTAGACTAGAAGTTCTAAAACTCTTCGAAGAACACATAAGGGGTAAGTTTTATGACATTGGTTTTGTCAGTGATTTCATGGATGTGATACCAAAAGCACAGGCAACAAAATCAACAACAACAAAATAATTAGGACTGTGTCAAATTGAAAAGCTTTCCAGAGCAAAGAAAAAAATCAACAAAATCTAAAGCATCTAATGGAATGAGAGAAAATACTAATAATTCTTATGTCTGATAAAAGACTAATGTACAAAATATATAAGATATCTCTACAACTCAATAGCCAAAAAAAAAAAAAAACCCAATAACTGAATTAACAAATACACTAGGACTTGAGTATATACTTCTTCAAAGAGGACATACAATTAACCAACAGGTACACGAAAAAATGTTCTGTGTTATCACTTATTAGGGAAGTGCAAATCAAAATCACAGTCTCATTGAGATATTATCTCACATGCATTAGAATGGATATAATTTTTAAAAGCAAAAAAAAAAAAGACAAGTATTGGCAAGAATACAGAGAAATTGGAACCTTTGCAAACTGTTGGTAGGAATACAAAATGGTACAGCTACTATGAAAAAATAGTTGTAGATTCCTAAAAAAATAGAAAATAGAACTACCATATGATTCAGCAATTTCACTTCTGAGTATTTGTTTAAAGGAACTGAAATCAGGATCTCGAAGAGATATTAACACTCTCATGTTTATGAAAGCAGTAGTTACAATAACTAAAATGTGGGAAAAAACCTGAATGTCCATTAAGAGATACATGGGTAAAGAAAATGCATTATATACCTATAAGAGAATACTATTTAGCTTTAAAAAGGAAGGAAATTCTGCAATATGCAATAAAATGGATGAACTTTGAGGGTGGTATGCAAAGTGAAATAAGCCAGTCACAAAAAGACAAATATTACATGATTCTACTTATTTGAAGTATCTAAAATAGTCAATTTCATAGAATCAAATAGTGGGATGGTGTTTGCCAGCTGCTGGAATTGGAAGAAACGGAGAGTTCCTAATTGATAAGCACGAAGTTCAGTTAAACAAGATAAGGAAGTTCCAGAGTTCTGCTGTACAACATTTTACCTGTAGTAAATAATATGGTATAATATACTTAAAAAATTGATGAGGGTAGAATTAATATTAAGAGTCCTTACCACAGTTTTTAAAAAGAGAGGTCTCTAAATATTTTTTAAAAACTCAAACTATAGCTATTGTTTTTTTTTAAATAATTGAATATTTTTAAACCTGAATCAGCCAGCTTTTAAAAAGAACTATCTATATAATTGAACATTTATGTTTCAAAAGCCAACATTTTATACTTTTTGCAAAATTTAAAAGAAAGCATGAATTTATTTTTTTCTTTGCTTCTGACTATTATTTTCATAGCTGCAGAATAGGCCAGTCTCCAGCAGGAAGGGGAGAACACTGAGCAGCAAAGACTGCACGTATTTTGATCTGATGAAAATCAATTCAGTCAAAGCTCACTAGTCAAATCAGTAAGGAAATAAAATCATATATTTTATTTGATTGATTTAACCATTTGAATCTTTTACAATGATTAATCTAGAGCCACTACAAGTAGAAAAGAAAAAAGAAGCTCAATATGCTTTCATAATAAATTTTCCTGAATCATATATTTGGGACAACTTAATTATTTTTAGAACGTATGAGAATTCTTTCAGTTTCCAATTTTTAGTCTTGAAGTTTTCTTTCATTGCTAACCTTCATTAAAAAGTATGCCTGCCTTTATTGCCTTTCAAAATATAAATAATAAATATATTTTTTGAAGGTAGATAATAAATCTATTTCTATAATAACATTCGGAAATATATTTCCTCAGTATAATGAATATTGTAATTTGGTCAGTAGATCTTTCTTTCTTTCTTAATATTGGTAAATTTTAGTGTTTTGAGCTGTATATATTTATCCTTTATATGAAATGGCTTTAGAAGATTAGACTTTCCTTGTCTTTCTCATAGTGGCACTTGACTTTGAAAGGATATTTATTTTCTCTTTCTTGAAAATTATTGGAAAACAGATCTTTTCCTGTAGAATTCTATTGCATCAATACATGTGGCCTAACAGTAATGTTTATAGCATGAAGTCCTCCTGTTCTGCTTAGGATCTCTGTGTACATAAATTTGCCATTGTGCTGTTTTTTTAATATGCAAAATAAAGTAATTAGAAAAGACTATTGTTTTAACATTTTATTTTTAACATAATATATTTTTATGAAACATAATCTACCACTCTTTTGCTTCCATGATTTGGAGTCATCAATTCTGCCAACTCTAGGGACTTTAGTCACAGACTGGTAGACTAATGGAATCAGTGAACTCCAAAATACTTTCCAGCTTACAAAAGAACTAGTAATTCTAGTTTAGAACAATGGCAAATTTTCAGAACTTTTTCAATATATTGTCTCTGCTTTCTTTTTCTGGAATGTCACCTCTCATGCTAACACACTTGGAAGTTTCTCCAGAATCTATCTTTAGAAGTCATAACTCAGTTTCCATTTTTCCAGAAAACATCATTGTCCTTCAAATAAAAATAGGCTCACAGTTCTTGTATTTCTCTAGTTTATATTCCAGTTGGCTATCATCAAATGTTTGTTTTGAATTGTTGAAACAAGGAAGAAAACAAATAGAAGAAAATCAAAACATTGCTTGAAGCACTAATTACAATAGCTAAGATGTGGGAAAAAACATGAATGTCCACTTAAGAGATCAATGGCTAAAAAAAAATGCACTATATACCTACAAGGGAACATTATTTAGCCTTAAAACAGAAGGAAATTCTGAAATATGCAACAACATGGATGAACTTTGAGGACAGTAGGCTAAATGAAATAAGCCAGTTTCAGAAAGTTATTGGAAGAGTCAATTGAAATAAACAGTACAGAAAAAGAGCTTAACATCTGTTAAATTTACTCTGTGTCACAAATTCTAGTCACCAAATTTTTTATGGCCATTAGCATCAGCCATTGCTGTAGCAGCTGAAGAATGTCTCCGTTCTAAGGGAAGATGTGTTATGGGTAGCGTAGTATCTACTACATCTGTCAGAAACTGCAGAAAGTTTGAAACTTTTAAAAGACAGATTATTAAGCAACTACATCTATCAAAACTAAAAGCAAAATAAATTTGCATTTAGCTTTGCTCTAATATGTAAAGTAAATGATTTAATAAGTTCTTCATCTAGCATGACCTAAGATCTTTTACTTTTGTGAGCAAACCTAGATTCTTCTTTCTCTCTCTTCTTTCTTTCTTTTTCCTCCTTCTCCTTTTCCTTCTCTTTATTCCCCTTTTCTTCTTTCTTTGTTCCCTACCCCCTCCTTCTTCTCTTTCTTCCTTTCTTCACTTTTTCTTTCTCTTTTTTCTTTCTTTATCAAGTGCCTTACTTATGTTTAGAACTCTGGCTTAATCTTTTAAAAATTACATGAAAAGTCATTTTCCTCTTACATGCAAGACTTCATCTAGCATGAACTAAGCTAGTTTGAATGCTAGCAACTTATAACTGCCATGAAACAAATGACTCACAAAGCATTCTCTTCTTTGAAAAACATAAAATATACTGTAATAATTTAACAACCTTCAACTGCTGAATTTAAATTGACATTTCGGATTTACTCTACCATAGCTAATAGAGTCTGAGGAGAAAGGTGTTATGAGGAGTATTCAGTGGTGTTTTTGAACAGACTGTAATATTATCAGCTCCAGCAATATTCTGTCATCTGTGTTGGCAACACTAAAAGCAAAGATCGATCTCACAATAAAAAAAGCAGCAGTAAACCAGAAAGCCTAGAATGTCATTGGCCTTGCCTGGGACCTTGTTGTGGGGTCTCCTGTTATGTTACACTCAACTAGCAACAAAAGATTTAAAAAATATTAAAAAGAGCATTTTTTTAAATCTTTGACAATGATCAAACTTGCAAGAAATATACACAGGATGAAAATATCCCTATTGATATTGCATGAATTATGTAGGATGATGATATGAGTAGCAAAGCCAGCAGCTTCTTACCCTAAGTCCTTATTTTCTAAACTCAAGGTGTCAAGGCAGAAATCTCTGACAGATCAGTTTTTAACTTTGAAATATCATTGCCACCAGAAAGGGTTTAATGCTTTATGGAACATCTTAACATATATTATTTTCCCAATGATAACATTCATCAGAGTTGGTTTTATGCCTGTTTTAAGATCTTAATTGTCATACAATATCACTAAAAAAAAAGTAAGCCTTGAGAGGTAATCATACACACTTATCAACAGGTGGTGTTGATGGCAGAGTACAATTCTCTTTCAAACAGTAATTTCAAATTATATTACTATGTCTATTTGTAAGTCATATAAAATTTTTATTTAATACTTGCATTCTAACCAAAACTTAATATAAATCTTATTTGAGTCATAGTCTATTTTCTTAACATATCTTCTCATAGTTTTGATAATTTCATTAAACTTTCAGGTTGTAGTGTGTTCGTATGCTGGACAGCCCAAAATAAAAGATTCTCATGAGAGTGACAAAGACATTATCCTTGACCAAACCTTAGTCTTCTACAAGCCTTGTTCTTGAGTACACCTCAATCTTGGACTTTTGTCTTGATCTTTGCCAAAAAAAAGTTTTAGCAAGAATTTTACTAAGCTTAGCACAAATCACCTACCATTGAGAGCTGATAAAGTTCTTCCCACACCCTTAATATTTTAAGTTCTTTGTTTGCCTTTAGCAAGAATCCTGTTGGGCTAGTTTAGCCAGAATCTCCCTATTCTTTGTCTTCTCTTAGTAATTTTAGATTTACTGACCCCTTAGCTCTACTCCCTGGCTATAAAATCCCACTTTTCCTCGTGTTCAGAGTTGAGCTCAATTTCTCCTTCTCTATTGCTGTAGCCTTGAAGGATGTCTTCCTTACTGCTTTCAAGAAGTGTCAGAATAATTGTTCTTAGGCAGGAGGGATACTTTAATTCTTCTTCCTCGTATTTCCATGACATGATTTTTGTTCTAAACTTCCCTTCTTAAGAGGAAACAGTATTGGGAAAACGACATTTGTCTTCTCACTCTACTTCTCTCATTGATTCCTCCCCTCAAAAAAAAAAAAAAAAAAAAGGAAAAAAAAGGTCAATATATAGAAACATTTGTTGAAAAACTAATTTCTATTAAGTCTACTATTACCAAATGTTTACTGTTTTAATGTGTTTACAGTCATAGTTTCTGTATGGTCCCATATCTTCTCATCCCCCTTTCTCCTCTCTCTCTCTCTGGTTCTCACTCATGCTATCTACAGTTAGCTCTTATATCTTCCTTGATGATCCTCTCCATTAACTACATAGTTTGGGGCAAGGCTTCTTTATGTATTTGAGGATAAGTGGAGTCTGTATCCCTCTAACTGTTCCGTTCCCTACCAGGGTGGTCCCATCAGTTGAATTCTGAGAGAAAGGAAGAAAAAGAAACAGTTTAGGATCAGTTCTAAACCTCTGCCCCCAATCTATTGTAGTGAAAAGAGAGTCATTGAATTCTCATATGGTCTCAGTTTAGAATACGGTAGTGAGGAGAGTTCCCACTATCATCTCTATAAATCATTAGAGTTTATAAGAAACCTGGAAAACAAGATCAAGGTATAGCGGGAACTTGATTAATGGGGTCAGAAAAATACCCAATAAACTTCATAGAGGGGGTGCTCTTTGTGAGATAGGAGATGTGCCTTAGCTTAGCTTTGATTTAGAAAGATCTACAAGAACATCCTCTTCTCTAAATCAAATCTTCAGGTCCTATCAGTACCTCATACAATGTTTGCCTGGGGAAGTCATTTGTCATCCTTCTGGGAAACCATAATCTGAAATTCTCCCTCAATTTTAAGTAGACTTTCTAAGAGTAATGCTATTTTTATTCTCTTTAAAGCATTATGTCCTGGTGTTTTTTACCTTTATCTACAGGTGAAGAATATATAGGTTTCAGTATTTCAACAGTGGGTCGATGCCAGATTGTTGACCTGTCAAATTGTACTTCTGACATGATAATATGAGAGACATGGGCATTCTAATTCTGAATCGTCTACTTATTAAACAAAACAACTCAATTACCTACACTTTTTTCTTAATATGCATCAGCCAACTTTCCTTTCAAAGCTTCCCTTTCAGTTCCTTTATTAGTTTTATTTTTATTCTGAACTTCCTTCAGTTTATCTCTGACACACTCAAATAATAATATAAAACAATTATATCCAGGATAGGGGGTATTTTACAATGCTACTTAGAGAAGATATGACAGCTGCCTTCTTCACAATGCAGAGTTCTCAGTGTGACTCTAAAACATATCTTATCTGCATCTGCATTAAATGCATGAAAGTACTATTTGATAATTAATATAGTGATATAATTAATTCGGTCATTAGCAGTGGCTTAAAAATACTTATTTCTTCAATGTTAAAGTAGGAACAACTCAGTAATAATCATTTGAAAGTAAGTATCAAAGGGTGGTACTTTTGGCTATGACTGAGTGATTTATGAGCAGGAAATAAGCTCTCCAAAAGCAACTATGAAGTTGTTCCGAATGGATAGAAACAAATATATCAGCACACCAGAACTTAACTAAAGGCATATAGAAGTCTGAAAAGTGTTTGTTTTTAAAAGTATGCTGAATATCAAAGACTCTATTAGGGAAGTAGATGGCAAGGCTGAACTGTGGTTTATAGAGTATAATACAAAAGTTTGGGTTTGTGGCTTAAATACCGTAATCTAAATAACTATATATATACAGCTAGACAGGAATCACAGAAACCAAAAACCACAATCTGCTCATGACAATATTTTTGGCAAAATTCTGTTCCCTGAGAATTATGGGGAGCTCAATTATCTATGTGTTTGTGTATAGTAGGGACAGGGTTAGCAATATCATAATAGAAACATGTGGGAAGAAAAAGAAGGCTCCAAAGAAAAATTGGTCGATTTGGTTTTCTCTGTGGGCAGCAAGAACAGCAAGAAAGGCTTCTTAAAAGTGACAGTCGCAAAAGTCCTAAAGTAGAAAAGATGAATGTGTGTGGAGAGATGTGTTGGACAGGAGATGAAAGAAGGAAGGGCATTAAAGATGAACAGGCACAGGGCAACATAAAGGTATAATTTGGTAGGATATTCTGTCAAACAGTGATTCAAAGAAGTTGCAGTGAATTTTGGAGGTAATTGGGCACCAGACCCAGATTGCTTGTTTCCTATATGAACAGAGCGTCATTATTGAAAGGCTGGTTACTAGTGAGTATAGTATCAGTTGTGTCAATTAGAAATGACAGTCTAATAACATCATGGATAGACTGAAATGAGAAATGAAGTCAGGGAGAACAATTGAGGAGGTTGCTGTAATCATCCACTTAGTGTATAATGAATATACAGACCTAGAGCTGCTGTTCTCAAGCCGTTTGGTCTCGGGATCTCTTTACACTTTTAGAGAGTATTGAGAATGCAAAAAGATTTTACTTATTTTTCTTTCCTTCATATTACATATATTAAAAATTAATACAATTTTTTAACAATTAGTAGTTTTAGCTAACTTAAAATATCAATAACAAAGCTACTAGAGAAATATTTTACATTGCTGGAAAGGTAATTATATTTTCCAAATTAAAAAAATCAGTTAAAGTAGTAACATTGTTTTATCATTTTGTAAATATTTTCAGTGTTTGCCTGATCTTTATATCTGCCTCTGCATCCAAATCAGTCAATCTTCTTTTGACTGATGTTTATGAAAACAACTTGGCATCACATAGATCTGAGTTGAAAAGGAAGGAGTATTTTAATTATCTTTTCAGATAACCTTTAACATTCCTCTTTAACACTACACCAAAACTTAACAAGCCAGAGTTCATTAAAGTTTAGTTTTAATGTGAAATCTGAAAATATATCAATAAACTTTTAGTACACTATTATATTAAAATTCCTTGATCATCTTGCACCTTAAATAGATCCTTTTTCAATGAGTGACTTTATAACGTAATTAACTGGTCATTTGGAAAGTACTGAGCCATTGCATTTTTCACCTTTCAAATACTGACACACATCACTATTTAATATTTTAGACAATTTTGTTTGTTGTATCTGATCTTATCAGAAAAGCCTTTAAGAACTGGAAGCAGTCAAGCTAGTGATGATGAATATTATTTTTCTAAAATTCTAATTTTCAACTGAAATTTCAAATATCATTGGCAACAAATATCATCAGTTGTTTAAATTACAGGCTCACATCATTAAATTTTGAGAAATTGTCTGACAAATACCTAAGTATGAATAACTATAATTTGTCCATCATTAGTCATTCTATCAGTAAACATGTTGTGTGAAATAAAAAGGCAACCCAAAACTTAATCACACAATGTTTTTCTTCCAGATTACCATTGTACTTCATTATAGAAAGAAATGTTTTGTGTGTACTTTGCATTTTCTCACACAGAAGATGTACTCATTGCTAAGGTGTAATTAAATTTTAAACATAAAGTAAACTTTCTGTTTCATAAAGGACGTTCTTTTTTTTTTTTTTTCCTGAGATAGTCTCACTCTGTCACCCAGGCTGGAGTGAAGTGGCTTGATCATGGCTCACTGTAGCCTTGAACCCCTAGTTCAAGGGATCCCCCTGTCTCAGACTCCTAAATAGCTGGTGTGGCCACCAGGCCTAGCCAATTTATTTATTTGTTTATTCTTTATTTTTTTACATTTTTTGTAGAGATGGAGTTTTACTATGCTGCCCAAGTTTATCTATTTATTTTTCCTGAGAGTACTCAGCTTCCTAAGTAGCTGGGTGACAGGTATGTGACATGAGGTCTAGCCATTTTTTTTTAACATTTTTTTGTAGAGATGGAGACTTACCATGTTGTCTAGGCTTGACTGATCATAAAGGACACTCTTAAGCGCAACTGCTATGTATTTTTTCTGAGAGTGCATGGCAGTGAAGAATAAAATGACTATCAGTGCACTTTGTTGCCACTTCTAAAAAGCCATTGATTTTACCTACCATTGTGTCTGCAACATTAGTACAAATACCAATGTAACAAGAAAAACAAATAGTATAATTGTATTAATAAAAAAACGGCTTTGACCTCTAGACTTCCTGGAATGTTGTCAAGATGACCAGGAGTCCGTAGACCACACTCTGAAAATCAGTGACTTGGAGAAGAGCAGAAGGGAAACAAAGTGGGAATGAATCCAAAAGATTTGGATAAATAACATTTACAGGAAAATATTTTTTATCTTTTCAAGATGTTGGTGTTCATCTATTTGAATTATACAATGTATCCCTTTTTGTGTGCTGCTCTGTATTCTTTTCAAATGGTTTCTCTGTACAATTTGTCTAACTGATCTATTTGTTAAAGTTTTGGGAAACAGAATCTGTTTTTTTCTGTAACCATGTAGAACCTCCATAAATTTTGGTTGTGTAGTAATTACACAGACAATTAACAAGTTTTGATTAGTTTGTAGCTCTTGAAATAGACTGAAGGATTTGGACAGTAGATTTGCACTCTTATGTAATCTAATATTATTTTATTTAGAAAAACTTATGTTACTTTTAAATTACTCTGAAATTGAGAACCTTCACCTTCACATATTAAAGTTACAGTTATTGTCATATTAATTTTTAGAATTAAATTATAGTTGACTTTGAATAATGCAGGGATTAGAGATGCCAAACTCCTATGCAGTTGAAAATCTGTGTATAACTTTTGACTTCCCCAAAACTTACCTACTAATAGCCTACTCTTCACCAGAAGCCTTGCTGATAGTATAAAAGGTCAATTAACATGTATTTTATATGTTATATGAATTATATCCTGTATTCTTACAACAAAGTAAGCTAGAGAAAAATTTAAGAAAAAATTAAGAAAATCATAGGGAAGAAAACTATTTATCGATACTATAAGTTCATTTAGCCTGTTTACAAGGTTAATTGTCTCTCTGAAACGGCAGGGAAATACAGCTGGATGACACAGCTTCATATCAAGCAATTCAACTTTTTCTTGTAATGACATAACTTTTCTCTGCTTTTTGAGAGATTCTAAGATCACTAATGGCACTTTGTATGGGTCTTATGGTGTTATCAAAGGTACACAGTATTGCATTATCAATGATGAAAAATATGTGAGAACCACAAGAGGTCACCTTTTACTGTGATATGCAATTTATTGAAGAGATGAGCGGCTCATGCATAGATGATTATAGCCCCATACCTATAGCACTAATATGATTTGCATAAAAGCAAAGTTAGGAAATAACAACTTAAAGCAAAAGGAACATGAAGGCTCTAAAGCTGGAAAATTTAATGCCAGCAAAGAATGGTTTGATAATTTTAGAAAATGTCAAAATAGCAGAAGAAGTTTCTGCTGAACCAAAGTTAGCAGACAAGTTCATAGGCATTATTAGGGAAACAATTCAGGAGAAAGTATAGCTGCCTGAACAGGTTTTTAATGCAGGTGAAAGTGTCTTACTCTAGAAAGAAAAAAAGCCATAAAGAACATTTATTAGTAAGGAAGAGAAACAAGAACAGGATTTAAGGCAAGAAGAGATAGGCTAACTCTACTGTTTTGTGCAAATGCAGTCAGGTTTATGATCAAAACGGCCCTTGTTTATAAAGATGCTAACCTTTCATCCTTGAAGGGAAACGATAAACACCAGTTACCAGTCTTTTTGTTGCATAACAAGAAATCCTGCACAAGAGAACTGTTTTTCTGGGTTGGCTCCATTTGATGCTTTGTCCCTAAACTCAGGAATTAACTTGTAAAATAAAAAGGACTGCTTATTGTTTTTGTCTTGTAAATTTCTTTAAGGTCTTTGTAGATTCTGAATATTAGCCCTTTGTCAGTTGGGTAGATTGC
>CAUYLG010002139.1:0-45640 GCA_963573385.1 Cacajao melanocephalus | reverse complement strand
GCAGGCTGGGCGTGGTGGCTCATGCCTGTAATCATAGCACTTTGGGAAGCGAGGCGGGCAGATCACAAGGTCAAGAGATCGAGACCATCTTGGCCAACATGGTGAAACCCCGTCTCTACTAAAAATACAAAAATTAGCTGGGCATGGTGGTGTGTTCCTGTAGTCCCAGCTACTCGGGAGGCTGAGGCAGGAGAATCACTTGAACCCACTGAGTCCGTGGCACTGCACTCCAGCCTGCTGGAGACAGACTGAGACTCTGTCTAAAAAAAAAAAAAAAAAAACCAGAAAGCAAAAATCCTCTGGGTTTTATGTATCTCAAGTCTTAGCCGTGGGTTACAGATCAGCCTCCTGGTTTTCTTGATAAGCAGTCAAGACTATGTGAGTTGGGGTGCTATTGGCAAGACAATGTGAGTTGGGGTGCAAGTAACAGAGACTTAACTTACATGTAACTGGAAGTTCAGAGGTGGGCTGGACATCAGCGTGGATTGCCTGGATCTCACTCATTCTCTGCCCTGCCATCAACAGTGTTGGCCTAAGACTTGCTCCCCTCATAGTGTCAAGACAGCTGCCAGCCACCACAGGGTTTCCCCGTTCCCATGACAAGAGAGGGACCAACTTATCTGCAGTTCTCCCTCCTTTCCACTCAACCTCCAGAACTGACTCCCACATCCATTCTGGAACCAGTCAACGCAAGGGGAATGAGATCACCCTTGCACTAATCAGATCCAGCTATGGCCCAAGATCTCTTGCTAGGAACCATATGTGTTCTCCCTAGGAGAAGAGAGACTAGCTGTTGAGATCAGCTGCAATGTCCACCATAAGGGTGTGAACGTCACTGAATGCTGAGTCTCACAGCAGCAGCACCGCCTCTTCAGTGTGGTTTCCTGGTCAGAAAATTGGTGGTATCCAGGGCACAACCAGTTCAAAACCTGAAGACAATTCCATGCAGGAAAACCTGCCTGCCTGATGCATTCAGACAGGCCCAGGACCCCATGCTGACCTTACCAATTCCTAAGCACCCTTCACTTCCTCAACTGTAAAATCAGGACAACTCTGTGAGAATAAACAGACTACTCTGAAATCATGCAGGACATCTAGGGATGGGAGTTAGGAAGACAGGAGTACCTCCTTCATGCGGAAACAGAAAGCATGGGTGTCCAACAGTGTGTGATGAGACGCTCAAAGGAGAGGAAGCTGTGCCTCTGGCCTCAGCTGAAAAGCGTGCTCCGGAAGGGCCTTACCTGTCAGGCACGAGTGACTGTTGCTCCTCAGAGAGAGGATCTACCTGGTCCGCCTCAAGCACCTCCCCTTGGCTGAGCTCCTGTGTCTTGGTCATCACTGCCTGCCCAGGGGAGGATGTGCTTGGCAAATGGTGCTAAGCAAAGGAAGGATGGATGGGTTTTGTAAGTTCAGTCTAGTCTGGAAACGCTTACTCCACTCACCCTGAAGCTAAGTCTTGGGGCCTTCCGCAAAAAAGAAAGAACAGAACCAGGAAGAGTCCTTCCTGGAACTGCATCCAGCTCTTGAGAAATGTCTAACCAGATGGAGACTTCCTAGCACCCTCCAGGGTCCAGGGCCCTATCAGCTGCACTGCTCTCCCCACAGCCTGACCCCATTCATGCAAAGTTCTCTGTGCCCCCAGGTGGCCTGCAGGCACACCTAATGATCACCGTTATAACCCTCAGCACGGTTGAGCTCAGCCAAGAGTAAGCCCCCTCAACTCTGCCACCAAAATAAAAAAAATAAAAAAATCCAACCTGCTCTGACTAATTCACACCAAGATGTGAATGACTAACAAAACCTAAACTTTTCCCAAAATGTTCGCGATTTTACAAGAGACTCAGGAACTCAAGCACGGCTCCCACTGGCAAAGATGACATTTGACATGGGTCCCAAAGGATGAGAAGGAGTTGGTGGTGAGAATGGCAGGGGGTGGGTATTCCAGGGAGAGGAACAGCCAGCGCAAATGCCCTAAGGCAAGAAAGAAAATGGCCTGCTCAAGGAACAGGAGGTAGAGCAGAGTAGCTAGGGTGCACAGGGGGAGTGCAGACTCAACCAAGAGGTAGAACAGGAATTTATACACTTGGTTCTTTGGCAAACTGAGTTTTAGCATGCGCTATTTGCCCACAGGCTCTTCCAGTTACAAGGCGTATAAATAATAACAATGCCATTTATTAAATGCCCCCAACGAGCCCAGCACTGTGCTAGGGACTTTCTATATTAGCAAAATCACTGATCATCCCAGCAACCCTGTATGAAAGATCACTATTATTTCTCCCTTTACAATGGGAAAGTGAGGCTCAGGAAGGCGTAGTAACATGTCCAAGGCTGCACAGCAAGTCAGGAGTCAGAAGCAGGATTTTAACACGACTCCCATCTGACATTCTGACATTCAAATCTGGGACCTACCCTGTGCTCTGAGCATGAAATATAGTCAGGATGCAACAGTGTGAAAGTGTGTTTTTAATTAAGGGGACCAGAATTCTCCTATCATTCTACCTGTAATAATGACTATTATTGTTTCTTGTTCCGATCCTGCTCTCTCTGCATCCCCAGCATCTGAGCCCTATGCCCTGCACACACTGGCACTCAGTCTGGACCAGGGAAGAGGCCAGGCCTTGGTTTGTTCATCTGAAGGTGGGGTTATGCACAGGTGAGCCCCATGTGAGGTCCCAGCACACAGCACGTGCTCAGCATCCTTCAGCTGCACGTTAGCATTGCACAGGGCTCCTTCATCACCACTGCACCTGCTCCTCACAGAAACCCCCAGACCCTGCAGGAAGGATTCACTCCCATTTTACAGATGGGGAGACAGTCCCGGTGAGAAGAGAGACCTCAAGGTCACAGAGCTCCCTGACAGAAGACAGGCCAAAAAGGGCAGGGAGTCTTTGCCCAGTCCCCAGGGATAAAACAGTGCCTGGTGTCTGCAGGAAGGATTGAATAGCACTGCTCTGACTCCGGAACTGTGCTGTCCTGGTTGCTGTCCCCTGCTGAGATGAGAGCTGGTGAATTTATGAAAGAAAGGGGGACGGGCAGGGTGCAGAGGAAATTCATGTTTGCAAATGTCCACCATGGCGCTTTTTACGGCTAGTCCCACAACAAGCCCTGGGCCCCATCCCATCATCATCCCCAACGTAGAGATGAGCAAACAGAGGCTGGCTCCAGGAAGCCAAACCACAGCGAGCCCGGGAGCAGCGAGGCAACCCGCCAAGATCCGCTCTCGGCCCGAGCCAGGCCACCAGGGCACGGGCCAGCAACTCGGCGGCTTCCTCCAGCCCTCTGCCGCTGCAGGCTTCGAGCAGAAAGCACATCCCGGACCCACGCTGATCCCGACTCAGCCTGGCCAAGGCAGGCGACAAAGGGCCGCTCTCAGCTCCCCAGGCCACCCAAAGCCGCGGCTGGGTCAGAGCCTCACCGGGCCGGAGGCGCTGGCAGCCCTGCCCCTCTCCCGCACACACCCGGCGGCGAAGCGTGACTCAGCGGTTCTCCCGCCAGGAGCGGGCGCGGCCCCCGCAGCCACCCTCCGCCCAGGTCCCACGCCCAGCCTCTGCCTCCCAGGCCTGGGCGCCCCGAGCCCGCCCGCGCCCGCGCTGCGCTCCCCCGGCCTCCGCTGGGCTCCGGCTCGGCCCGGCCTCATTTCCGGCAGAGCCAGGCTTCGAGGAGGCAGACCCTGTTGCGGGAGCCCGGTCCCCGCCGCCCGGCCCACTCGGTCTCCCTGACACTGGCACCCACGTGCACCTGCCCCGCGGGACCGGTGCCTGGGGCCCCTCCCACTGGGGCACCCACCCGGAAACCCGCGCACACTTCTGCGGCCCGGCTGGCAGCCCCGGGGTTAGCGGCTGAGCGTCCCTGCACCGGGTCAGGGCTCCTGCACAGGCGGCCCTGCGCCCAGACCTCCCGGTCCCCATCCTCCATCGGGGTCACTCCGCGGGCCCTATCTGCGCGGGGAAGCTGTCCCCACTGTTCCCCCAGCAAGGCAGAGCAGGGGGCCCCTGAAGTTCCAGGCCTGTAAGAGAGGGGAGCTGACCCACTAGCCTCGGGGTAGGGTGGGGGTGGGGGTTGGGCTTGTAGGGCCAACTTAGGGGATTTTAAACAGGGCCTGTTTGGGATGGCATGCCCCACTTCTTTGGAAAATCCCGACAGTTGGCCCAGCTGCTTCTGTCTCAATATAAGTCACCAGCAATAAAAAGGCCAGCCCCAAACCAGTCGCCTTCTCCCTCCCACTCAGGGGCCTGCCTCCGGAGGACAGGGAGGGGCCCAGGCAGGCGGGCCTCCCAGGAGGACCTGGCAATGGATTATTCCCCCCACCCCCCGAGTCCCTCTTCTTCTCCAGGGAGAGGGCAGCCTAGAAAATTCTGTGGGCTTGGGACAGGGCTGAAATGGCAAATCTCGGATTTTAAACCATTAAATTTCCCCGGGATTTCTTCACCAGATTAACCACAGGCATGGCCTTTTCAAAAATGATGGTCAGGGCCGAATCAGGATGCCACTTGGCCTAGGAGAAGAAAGCTGCCTCCCGGAGGGCGTCGCGGAGGAGGGCGCTGCCCTGTCCGGACGCTGGGCCGCGGAGGCCGGTACCCTCGGACTCCCTCCCTCCTGGGCCCCGGGCAGGGTGGGATGGGGTGGGGTGGGGTGGGGCGGGGGGACACGACACACATCGCGCGGTCCAAACCTTCGGAGGGCATTCGGTGCGACGGCATCCCCACGCCGCGGCCGGCCGGAGGGGTCTCAGACAACACGTACGTTACCTTCAGTCACATAGCTGTGGTCCCGCAGGAAGCTGTGGTTAATTTTCCGCGTGTCCGTGTCCTCGCCCATTGAAGGCCGTGCCCGGTGCCCTGGGCATGCCCCGCCGCCACACACCGATGCAATCCGCAGAGGTCGCGCCGGGCGCGCGGGCCATGCCGCCGCAGCCTAGCAGGGGCGCGGGCCGCCGGGGCCCCGGAGGGAGGGCATCGCGGCCGGAGGACGGGCGGGGGCGGCCGGGGGCGGGCGCCGCGGTCAGGCGAGCGCGCTGCGGGCGGGCGGCGGCCGCGGGTTCGGGCGGGCCGGGGCCCAGGCGCGCATCCCGGCCGGCCCGTGCGCGCTGAGTCCGTGCGCCCGGCGGCGGGGCCTGGTGCCGGTGCGCCTGGTGCGGCGGCGGCGGCGGCGAGGGGACGCGCGCGGCGCTGCGCTGCGCCGACCGAGCCGGGGCCGAGCCGGGCTGCGCGGGCTGGGGCCGCCGCCGCCGCCGCCGCCGCTGTCGCAGGCCCCTCCCTCGCGCCGCCCGCTCTCCGCCCCCGCGGCCCTGCAGGTGGAGCCGGCGCCCCAGCCGAGGCGGCACCGCGGTGCTTGGCCCTCTTGGTGTGCACCTTGGTATTGGGTACGCCACCGGGGAGGAAGGAAGGAGACAGGCGGCTTGCGGGGAGAGGGTGATCAGCTGAGCTTGGGGGAGGGTACCTTGGGTGCCAAGGTGACCAGTTATGGGAGACAAGGCCAAGGGCAGGGGGACTGGGAAGGGGGCAGGAGGAGGGCAGTCTCGCAGGGCAGAGGCAGAAAGATCTGGGAATGAAGGAGCAGGGGCGCAGCTGAAGAGGGCGCACCTGGAGAATGCGGACTCTGGGGAGGGTAAGGACGCTGGGCCCCTTCATTAGGAGAAGAAGGTGGGTCACACAAGTTCTGGGGCCCCTCGAGAGCGCCGAGTACATGTGAAGAATCTGGGTGGAGGGAGTCCAGCACCGTTCAAGGCAACACTGGACGAAATGGCTGGAGGGTGAGAGGGCCTCCCCAGGCAGAGCGCTGAGATCGCTCCTCATGCCCACCTCTCCCGTAAGAAAGTCATAGAAACACAGCTAGTTTCGTCCAAAACCAGGCTGGAAAATGCGTCCCCACCTCCCTCCACTCCCTCCCCTCCAAACCCAGGGCTCTGCCAAACAGAAACCTCCCTCCTTCCCCCTAGTCAACAGCCTGTCACATAGTGGGCCCTCAAAAAATATTTGCCTCCTGTTTTGGCAAGCTGCCACCTCCTCCACCATGACCCGCTGCCTAATGAATCCGAGCCCCCTGCACGGGGCACAAGCCCCAGTGGGGGCTTCAGAGGTGTGGGTGAGGGACCATCAGGCCTTCCTAGGAGTCCAGCAGAGCCTCCTTGGCAAGGGAGGGGCTCCGAGGCTTGCCTCAGAGGGGTAAGTCCAGTGCTGTAACCAAGGCTGCAGGGACTCAGGTCTAAGTCGTTAGTGGAGCCCATGCTCCAGGTTAGGGAGAAGGAGCTGGTCTGTAATGGCCTCCACTTGTTTCACATGGTTTTGTGGGGATTCCACGCAGCTCTCCAAACTGCAATGGAGGTAGGAGAGTCCAGAGGCGTTGGGGCAGGGAGAGTGGGGCTGCGGGAAAGGCCGAGGGAGGCGATGCCATCCCAGGTTTCTTGGAGGGTGAGAGGGAGTTTTTGAAGCTAGAGCTGGGCTTTTGTGCCTTTGAGATCCCCAGAATGGACCTATGAGGAGATGAAAGTCCCCCACCAGCCCCACCAGCACTCTGCAGGGTGTAATGCCAGGGCGGGCCTGGGGAGAGGCCGCGGGGCTCTGCCAGCAGTTGCTTCGGCAAGTGCCCTGCCCTGCCCCAGCCTCCACCTTTGCACTGTGGAACAAGCCAGGAACTCCCAGGTGTGCAGACTTCATTCAAGGACCAGGTAAATGCAAGGGCCGGAAGGATGTGCTTGTTCTATCTCACTTTCTACCCTGGAGTAAAGTGACTGACACCACATCGGCCCCCATCCACCAGCCTGACACATTCTCCTCTCTCTCTCACACCTGTCTGTTACATGCCCCCCACCTCCCATTCTAAGCCCAGACCCCCACTCTCTGTCCATACCCCCGAGCCTCTCTAGCTCGGAGAGAGACAGGCTGGGTTCAAGTCCTGGCCAAGAGGGGGCCCAGGCACAACCTCATCTGTAAAGTGGATGTGATAGCAGGAGTGGCCCCAGTGAGTTGGGGTGGCCAGTCCTGCTTAACAGGGGCCAGGCCTCCTGGGAACTCTCTTGATATCACCCTGAGACCCACCCTCCCGCACATTCCTCAGCCTCCCTCTCTGTTCATGGGGAGGTCCCTTCTCCCCTGCCAAAACATCCACCCTATGCTGGCATCAGCCTCATCTCCCGGGATGTCCCGGACTGCAATGAAAACAGCCCCACTCTGGCCCAACACAGTAAATCATCCCTTTCTTCCGCTTCTGAGCCATGCTAGGGACCCTGGAGTGGGTGGTCTTTCCAACCTGGCTGGACCCCCAGGGCTTGTATCCATCCCCTCCTCACCGGCCCCACCCCATCCTACCCCACCCCTACCACAAGCAGTGTCTAGGTTCCTCCAGACTGTCTCCTCCATTTCCCAGAAGCCCTCCCCCTCCAGCAGAACCAAGGACCCTCCCTCAGCCCCCTGCCCAGCCCCACCCCCACTCAATCACACAATCTGCTGCTTCCTCATCTCTGCCTGTACACAGCCCTGCCCCCACTGGCAGACGCCTGAGCGCCGGATCCTGCCACCTCCAGCCTCTGTACAAACTCCTCTCTGTCCTTTCATTCATTGGTGAGCAATGTTTATTGACCATCTACTATGTGCAGGCATGTTCCAGGCACTAGGGAAGACTGGAAAAAACAGTAGAGAAATGCTCTGCTCCCATGGAGTTGGCCTCCCAGGGGGGTGAGATGGACAGCAGGAAGTTAGCATGTATTGTGTGGGCCATGGCTGGTGCAGAGGTAAAGGTAGCGTGCAGGGATGGAGAGGAACGGGGAGGAGGAGGTGCAATTTTATAAAGGTGAGTGTAGAGGTCAGCTCAATGAGGTGAAACTTGTCAGCATCTCTCCAGATGCACCCCACAGCATAAGCCTGATGGGTCTCTTCCACATTCAGAAGCTGTCCTCACTCCATGTCCCTTCAGCCACCAGCGCACTGCATTTCTCCCATTCACAACCACAGTGCCAAAGGGGCACATCTGCACTCGCCATCTCCTCACTCACTGCCATGTCCTCCAACCTGGCTTCTCGCCACCCATCCCAACCCAGAAAAGAAACTCATGTCACAGGCCATGAGAATGACTTTCCTGTTTCTGGAACCAGTGGATGCATGCTGGCCTCTCTCTGCTCTGCCCCAACACCTCTGGCCACTCCTATCTCCACTGCAGTTTGGGGAGCTGCCTAGAGTCCCCCCAAAACCATCTGAAACAAGTGGAGGGCATTACAGACCAGCTCCTTCTCCCCACCTGGAGCATGGGCTCCACCAATGCCTTAGACCCAAGAGCCCCTGCAGCCTTGGTTACCCTCAGCTCTTGTGAGTCTTGCCCTGTGGACCGCGCGCTTCCCTTTCCTTCAGTGGCACCACCTTCCGCTGCCACTTCTCAGCAGGTTTACATGCTCCACTCCTTCTGACAGCCCCGCCAGGCTGTGTCTCCTTGTGCTTCTGCGCCCCCAACTTGTTGTAATTGACGGACAGAACATGATGGAAAATCCGCTGTGCACTCCACCGTGTCCCCTAAAATGCACATGCCAAAGCCCTAACCCCCAATGTGATGATGTTTGGAGGTGGAGCCCTTGAAAGATTAGGGTTAGACAAGGCCAGGAGGGTGGGGTCTTCATGGAGGGATTAGTGCCCTTACAGGAAGAGACCAAAGAGCTTGCCCACTCTCTCCCCAGGAGCACACAGCGAGACAGTGGCCTCCTGAAAACCAGGAAGGGGCCTCACCAGGAACCAGATTGGCCAGAACCTTGATGTTGGACTTTCTAGCCTCCAGAACTGGGAGGAAATATATTTCTATTGTTTACGCCACCTGTTCTATCATGTTTTATTATGGCAGCCCAAGCACACTGCACAAAATTCAAATGTTCAGCTTGAAGAACGACCACAAAGTAAACACTGATCTAACCACCACCAAGTCAGGAAAGGGTGCTAGCCACCTCTCAAGGCCTCCCTCACTCCCCTCTCTCTCCACTTCCATGGACTGAATGGCTGTGACTCCCAAAATTCATCTATTGAAATCCTATCCCCTAATGTGATGGTTTTAGGAAGTGGGGTCTTTGGGAGACAATTAGGTCCCAAGGGTGGGGCCCTCATCATGGGATTAGCACCCTTATAAGAAGAGACATGAAAGGATTTGCTTCCTCTCTCTCTACCCTCGTCCCTCTGTCATGTGAGGACACAAGAAGTTTGCTATGCACAAATCGGGAAGCCCTCACCAGACACAGGATCTGCCAGTGCTCTGATCTTGGATTTCCCAGCCTCCATTACTGTGGGAAATAGATTGTGGTTTATGCTACCCAGGCTGCAGTATTTTTGTCCTAGCAGTCCAAACTAAGACACCCCCCCAGAGAAAAACCCCCATCTTGACTTTTAACACTGTAGTTTTACTAGTTTAGGGACTTTCTATCAGTAGAATTGTAAGGTAGGGATGTTTTTGTGACTGGTTTCGTTTGCACAATGTTTTGTTTCTGAGAGGCACTCATGTTATTATATATATGCAGCTGTAATTTATTCATTTTTCATTGTTGTATAATATTCCACAGTAGAAATACACTGCAACTGACCCCACTGTTGTTGTGCACGTAGTTGTTTGTTCATTGTGGAGGCTAATTATGAACAACACGCCTGCGGCTCAGCATTCATGAGCACACAATAATTCTGGGAACTGGCTGGGTGCAGCAGCTCACACCGGTAGCACTTTGGGAGGCTGAGGCAGGTGGACTGCTTGAGCCCAAAAGTTCAAGACCAGGCTAGGCAACATGAGAGACCCCATCTCTACAAAAAATACAAAAATTAGCCAGGCATGGTGGTGCACGCTTGTAGTCCCAGCCACTCGGGATGCTGAGGATCACTTGAGCCTGAGAGGCAGAGGTTGCAGTTAGCCAGGATGGTGCCATGCTGCACTCCAGCCTGGGCAACAGAGCAAGATTCTCTCTTAAAAAAAAAATTATAGGAACTTCTGAGTGATAGGGTCTCTTTGCTTAGCTTTAGTCACAAATGTCAACCAGTTTAACCAAAGAGGTAACAGAAGACTGTCCCTGTTGATCCACCAACTCCTTAAATGAGGTGTTGTTACTTTGATTCCAGCCATTTATCACCTCTAACGCTGAATCCAGCATCTTCTCCTAAAACTGGAACGGGACTTCCTCCTCCTCTGCAACCAGGATGCACTGGAGTCATCCTGACTCCCACACCTTCACCCTCCACAGCCCGTCCTCCTTCCAGCCTTGTTGCCTTGCACTCACACAGAGCTCTCCAGCCCTTCCCCACCTCCAGCTAGCCTCCTCACCCCACCAGAATTCAGGGCCTCATTCCTCCCTCACGTGGTCCATGTTCCCCTTCCTGGTTCAGATGTTTCAAGGCTCCCAGCTCCACATGACAACATCTCAGCTCAAAGGTCTTCACAGTCTGGTCCCAGCTGTGTCTCCAGCCAACTCCTTGTGTGCCCCATTGTTTCTCCCTGGACAGGTGCCCCTCCCAGACTCCACCTTCACACACACTGGTGACCCCGCCGACAATGTCATCTCTATGTCTCACCTTTTTTCCATTTGGAGTTAGCCTAAATGCCATGATTAATGGTGACTCTAGCAGCAGCTAGCATTTATTGAATGGCCACAGGGGAGGTCATTAGTGCTGACCACATACATCCTGCTTCTTGCCTCCTTCTGTGCCTGGGGTAGATCTGCACTCTCCCATCCCTTTTAATATTAGGTGTAGTCATAAGACTTGCTTTGCAGAGTAAAAGGTGAGATGAGTGACTAGTGTCTCTTCCGAGTGAAGCTTCAGTGGCCTCTGTGGGGTTTGCCAAATTCTTTTTTTCCCTGGCTCAGGATCTTGAAAAAGCACTCCTCAAGATAGATTATCCATCAGCCCCAGTCTTTAATTGAGTACAAATAGCAGGGGCCCCTGTTTGATGTGCCCAGTGAGTGAGAAACACTCACATGATGTGTTTCATCCCTGAGAGATGTGGGTTGTTGGTGACAGCAGCACACCCTCGCCTACCTGCCTGCTGCCTCCCCATTTGCCAGGTGGTGGCTGAGCACTTCACACAAGTTGCTTCATTCTCGCCTCAACACAAGAGAACCCTGCCTCAGCCAGAATGAACTAGAAGACTGCAGCCATGAATGACCCTCCAAAATGCAGCCGCTTCAAGGCTATTTCTCACTCGTGCTTCATGTCCATCTCGAGTGGGCTGCAGCTCTGATCCCTGTCATCTTTGTCTAGGGACCCAGGCTGATGGAGCTGCACGTGGCTGGGTTTGTGCAGAGGTAATAGAGAGAGGCGCTGTAATCCCAGCACTCTGGGAGGCCAAGGTGGGTGGATCATGAGGTCAGGAGTTTGAGACCAGCCTGACCAACATGGTGAAACCCCATCTCTACTAAAAGTACAAAAATTAGCTGGGCATGGTGGTGCACCTGTAATCACAGCTACTCAGGAGGCTGAAGCAGGAGAATCGCTTGAACCCTGGAGGTGGAGGTTGCAGTGAGCCAAGATTGTGCCACTGCACTCCAGCCTGGGTGACAGAGCGAGACTCCATCTTAAAAACCAAAAACAGAGAGAGAGAGACAGGAGCCATGAGCTCACTCTACAGCATCCCTGGCCCAAACAAGTCACAAGACCACCACCTGCTAGTCAGTAAGGGCAGGGAGGGCACTGCAGGTTGGATGGCCGCATGACCTCAACAGAGCATAGAAGTACAGTCTCCCTGCAGGATGCGGCTGCTAGTATGTTGCACAATAATACAGTCAACCACACGACCCATTTTACAAATGAACAAACAGCACTGAGACCTTTCTCCCAAGTTACTCAGCTCCTAAGTGGCAATGTGGAGATGTACCCAGGTCTGTGATTCCAGAGCTGGTATAATCAGCCCATATACCACCTGGTATAATTCAGCAGCTAGCCGTACCATCCTAGTTGCTTCTCTGCCACCATTCCCCTCCATGACCACCCAGGTCCTAGGGCTTGAGCTTCCTGGTAGTTTTCTTGGTTTGCTCCACCACTCTGAACCTCATAGAGGCTGGGCAAAACAGTGCTACAGTGGCTCTTTCCTCCAGTGAAATGAGAAGACAAAAGCCCACCCCCCTAACACACACAGCCCAGGTCGCCATGCCTCTAGACGGAGGGAGAATGTCTTGGAATTCTGAGATATGCCAACACCTGGCAAATGAAGATGAAGAGCCATAATCCATCCCAACACTCTCAAGGCTGGTGACTTTCTGCCCCTGCACAAGTAACACTTGCATGTGATAGAAAATTTGGAAATAAAGGAAAATATAAAAGTTATGGTCCTGAGTCCAAATATAATTGCCAGAAACGTTTTGGGTGTGTTATCTCAGGACCTTTTCAGGGTAGAGTTTTGTTTTTATATAATCATGATCAGACCTTATTTTTTTTGTATTTTATTTGTTTTAGTGACATATTTCAAATAGACTAAAATGTGTTATTACAATCCCCTGTCTTTTTAATATTGATTCAAAAAGAATCAATGTTACCATTGACATGTTTGCTTCGGCTCTTTATTTTTATTATTATTATTTTATTTATTTTTGTGTTTTTGTGTAGAGACACGGTCGCACTCTGTTGCCCAGGCTGGTCTGTAATTCCTGGGCTCAAGCAATCCTCCCACCTCAGCCACTGAAGTACCTGGAACCACGCCCACAAGCCATTGCACCCAGCTTTGCTTCAGTTCTTCTTGAGAAATGAGACCACAGAGATACAACTGAAGCTCCTTTACATTCCTTCCTAGTCCTCAACTTCCCTTTCTCTTTGCAGAGCCAAACGCTATCCCCCAAGCAGTGATTTCTTCCCAGTGATGTTCTACCTTAACATACACACATGCATTGTATCATTCTATGTAATTTAGAAATTTATAGAAACATGGTCATATTGATCACACCATATTGCAAACTGCTTTTTTTTTTCCCTAAGCATTATTTGTTCAGCTCTACCCTAGTTTCTTCATCGATCTTGCATGCTGGCAGAAAACAATCAATGGTGTGCTGGAGCTTGCTCCAAGAACCTTCTCGCAAGAGCTGATCATGCACATCTTTTCCTGACTCTGTGTTCGATGATGTCAACGTGGTAGCTAAAAATCAACCATGGCAGACTATTTGCATCCCAGAAATTGGCAAATTCTACAAATTAAGGCTTTTTTTCCTGGATAGCAGGTTGTTAAATATTTACCAGCATACAATTAATGTATTATTTCTCCTACCAGCTCTCCACCCACCCGGATAATATTTAGGTTGTTTCTAACCTTTTTGGATTTCAAACAACACTGCAGGTACATCCTTTTACCTAGTTCCTCATAGCTTGCAGTGTAAAGGTTTCCTACGACGGGCAGGTGGAGGGGGGAGGCTACTGAGTCATACTGGTGACATTCATTCTGGGTCATGCATACTGGTATATGTACGTATTTAACTTCCTACTCGTTGCCAAATAGACAAACAATGTATACCCCTAGGGCAGTGTATCACATTCTCAAGTGACACTTGTTATAGACTTAAATTCATGTGAACCGGTAAATGATGATTAATTACTTTGCATTTCCTGATTCCTAGTGTTTGGGAATCTTTCCATTTGGCCATTTGAATTTCCTCTTCTATGAACTGTCTGTCTTTTCCCATTGCCCATGTCTCCATTGGGTTGTGTGACTTTCTCCTTACTGGCTTCCCAGAGCTTTCAATGTAATTGTATCCTCTGTCTGTCTATATGTGTTGCAAACCTATCTTCTGTTTATATGTTGCAAACATTCTCTTCTAACTTGCAACTTTTGTCTTAACTTTGTTTATGGTACCCTTATCCTAGGGAAATCACTCGTTTTGATGTAGGAAATTTATTAATATTTGTCTTTTAAGCATTTTGCCTTTGTGTTCTGTTCTACCAACATCTGTCTACCCCCTGAGTTATAAAGGGAGTAGACAGAATGTCCTTCCTTATGTTTTAAGACATATATTTTGCTCATTTACAGCATGCTTTACTGTTTAGGGTGAGGCAGTGATCAAAGTACATACTTTTTCCATATGAAGAAAGTGATATCCACATCATTCACTGAATAGTCCATCCTTTTCCCACTAATTTAAAATGCCACTTCTTTTCTATACCAAGTTCTCACATACATGTGGGTCTACTTTTGGACTCTCTGTTCTGTTCCATTGGTCTTTCCATCTGGCCCATGTGGCAGTACTACCCTGCCTTAGAGAGACAGCTTTATAACAAGTCAATAGCAAGTAGGTCAAATGGCACAGTCATCACCTTCCATCAAAATTGTCTTGGCTATTCTTGGACTTTTGCTTTTCTATGCAAATTGTCCGTTTTTCAGATCCCATTGAAAATTCTGTTGGGGCTGGGCATGGTGGCTCACGCCTGTAATCCCAACACCTTGGGAGGCTGAGACAGGCAGATCACCTGAGGTCGGGAATTCAAGACCAGCCTGGTCAACATGATGAGACCCTATCTCTACTAAAAATACAAAAATTAGCCAGGTAGGGTGGCACGTGTCTGTAGTCCCAGATTCTCGGAAGGCTGAGGCAGGAGAATCGCTTGAAGCCAGGAGGCAGAGGCTGCAGTGAGCCGAGATTGCAACACTGCTCTCCAGCCTGGGCGACAGATCAAGACTCCATCTCAAAATAAAAAAAGAAAAAGAAAAGAAAATCCTGTTGAGATTTTTACAGAAACTTCAATGAGTTTATAATTAACCAGGAAAAAATAGACATCTTTCTGATATTGAATCAACCCATCAATGGATATGGTCTATCTCTGTATTTATTCAGATCTTCTTCCATAACCTTCACTAAATTTGGTAATTTTCTTCATAACAATAATAAAACCATTTAAATAGAAGTCAGTATGTGCCAGCTACTGTTCTAAACACTTTATAAACTCAATTAATCATCCCAGCTTCCCTGTGAGGTGAATATTATCTCCCTTGTACAAATGAGGAAACTGAGGCACTAAGTGATCAAGTAATTCTCCCCAGCCAGGAAGCAGTAGGGCCATGATCTGAAACCAGACAATCTGGGTTGGGATGCTCTGCTCTGAACCATTGAACCACTCTACTATACTGCCTCCATAAAGGGTGGGTACATCTTTTGTTAGATTTTCTCTTAAGCATCTTATAGATTTTACCGCTGCTGTAAATAGGATTTGCCCCTTCTAATATGTTCTAATTGGTACTGCTGTTCAGTAGGAAGCCTATTTATTTCATTATGTTGTCTTGTCCCCAGCAATTCTGTTGAACTGTCACATGCTTCTAATAGTTAGAGAGCAGATTCTCTTGGATTTTCTATGTAGACAATTATGTCATCTGCAATTAAAGACAATTTTGGCTTTTCCTTGCTATTCTTAACCCACTTGCTGTCTAGTCCAACTGGTTCCAATGCAAGGCAGTATTGAACAGCAGTGGTGGTAGAAGGCTTCTTTGTCTTACGTCTAGCAAGGCTTTTAAAGTTTCATCATGAAAAATGATGTTTGCTGTCAGGTTTTGATAGATACCGTTTCTTGGGTTGAGTAAATTCCTTTCCTAGTTTTCTGAGAGAGTTCCCTTAGAATAAGTATTAAAGTTTGTGTCTAATGTGGATGCTTTTTGTTTGACTGCTTGCTTTGTTTTGTGGTATCTATTAATAACATAATATGACTTTTGCCTTTAATCTATTAATGAAGTGAGTTAACATTTTTTTGTCTTTAACTATTCTGACATTCCTAGGGTGAACCTTACATGGTAATTAGATGACAGATAGATAGACAGATTGCTAGGTAGATAGATGATAGATACAGCCGTATTTGTTTTGCTTATATTTTTATTTGAGTTTTACACCTATGTTTAGAAGTCATATTGGTTAATAATTTTCTTTTCTTGCAATTTTCTAGCAAGTTTGTACTAACATAAAATGAGTTGAAAAACTTTCACTTTTTATGTTTTTATAGAATAGTTTGGATATTATACAGACCATATTCCAAACAGTTTCCAAAGTTGTTATATCATTTTACATCCCCATCAGCAGTATATAAGAGTTCCAGTTTCTCCATATCCTTATCAAAATTTGGTATAGTTGGCCTTTTTAATGTTAGCCATTCTAATAGGTATATAATAGTATCTCATTGTAGTTTCAATTTGCATTACCCCCACAGTTAATGATGTTGCTCATCTCTTCATGTATTTATTTGCCATCTGTATATCATTTTTGGTGAGATGTCTGTTCAGACATTTTGTCCACTTAATAATTGGGTTGTTTGTTCTCTTACTATTGAGTTTTGAGAATTATTTGTATATTCTAGATACAAGCCATTTATCAGATACTTGCTTTGCAGATAATTTCTGTCGGTCTATGGCTTGTTTTCATTCTCTTAAGTGTCCTTCAAAAAGGAGATGTTTTTAATTTTGATGAAGCCCAATTTATTAATTTTTAATTTTATGAATCCTGCTTTCAGTGTCATATCTAAGATATCTTTGACTAACTGAAGGTCACAAAGATTTTTACTCTGTTTTCCTCAACAACAGGGATTGGTAACCTGTGGCTTGCAGACCAGCTGCCTATTTTTATATATAAAATTTTACTAGAATATGGCCGTATCTACTCATGTATTTTCTATGGCTTCTTTCATACTACAATGGTAGAGTTCTATCATTACAGCAGAGTCCATATGGTCCACAAGCCTAAAATACTTACTATCTGGTCCTTTAAGAAAAAATTCTCCATTTCCTCTTCTGGAAGTTTTATAGATATAGGGTTTACACTGAGATCTATGATCCAGTTTGAATTAATATTTGTATATGGTACAAAATATGGATTGAAGTTCATTTTTTACACATATACAATTGTTTTAGCACCCATTATCCAAATATTCTCCACTGAAGTGCATTTGGGCCTCTATTCAAAATCATCTGTATCAGCTGCCATATATATGTGCATCTATTTCTGGACTGTGTATTGTAGTCCCTTGATCTGTTAATCTATCTGGACACCAATATCACTTGTATCAATTGCTGAAGCTTTATAATAAATCTTGAAATCAAAGTTGTTTTGGCTATCCTAGGTCCTTTGTATTTCTATATGAATTTTAGAATGAGTTTTTCAGTTTCTAAAAAAAAAAAAAAACAAAAAAAAAAACCCATTCAGATATCATTTACACTGTGTTGAATTTCAGATCAATTTGGGGAGAATTGCCGTCTTAACAATATTGAGTCCTCCAATCCACTAACATAGGCTATCTCTCCACTCATTTAGATCTTCTTTAATTTCTATCATCAATGTTTTATGATTTTCAGTACACAAGTCTTTCACGTCTTTGTCAGATGTATTCCTTCTTACCTCATATTAAAACTGGTAGTTTTTAAGTTTCTATTCTGATTAATCTCGTTCTTGCAAACTTGTTAAACTCACTTATTAACTCTGATAGCTTTTTCTGTAGATACGTTTGGATTTCTACATAGATAATCATGTCATCTGTAAATAAAGACGGTTTTGCGTCTTCCTTTCTAATCTGAACATCTTTTTCCCTCTTTCTTGCTTTATTGCACTAGCTATAACTTCCAGAAAAACGTGTACTGAGAGTAGACATTTTTGCCTTCTCCCAATCTTAAGGAGAAAACACTCGATTTTTCATTTAGTCTGCAGGTTTTTCTCACAGATACTCATTATCAAGTAGAGGAATTTCACTTCTATTCATAGTTTCTTGAGAGATTGTATCAGTTTCATCAAGAATAAAGGTTGGTTTTGTCAAATCCTTATTGTGCTTATTGAGATGATAGCATAGATTTTTATAGATTGTTAATATGGTAAATTACATTGATAATTTTTGAAAGTTAAATCTATCATGCATTCCTGGGAAAAACCCACTTGGCTATGATGTATTATCCTTTTTGGGTATTGTCAGATTGAATTTGCTAATAAATTTTTAATTCATGTACAAGAGGACTATTGATATTGGTCTGTAGTTTTCTTTTTTCATAATGTCTATCTGGCTTTGAGATCAAGGTAACTCTGCCCCACAAAATGATTTGGAAGGTGTTCTCTTCTCCTCAACTTTTGGAAGAGTTTGTGTAGAGTTAGTATTATTTCCTCCTTAAATGTTTACTGAAAGTCATCAGTAAAGTCATCTGGGCCTGGAGTTTTCTTTGTGGAAAGGTTTTAAACTGTAAATTCAATTTACTCAACAGTTATAGGACTGTTTATAATATCTATTTCTTCTTCAGTAAGCTTTGGTAGTTGCTGTCTTTCCAGGAATTTACCCACTTCCTCTAAGTTGCTGAATTTATTAGCAAAAAGTTGTTCATTATCTTCCCTTATTGTTCTTCTAATGACTGCGACTACATACTGATGTCACCTTCTCATTCTTGATATTGGCAGTTTTATCTCTTCTCTTATTGTCCTGATCAGCCTGGCAAGAGGTTTATCGATTTTATTGATAAAAATCTTAGATAACTTTTTCATCAATAAATAACCAACTTTTGGATTAATTTATTTTGTCTATTGTTTTTATTTTATATTTAGCCAATTTCTCTTCTGGTCCTTACTATTTCCTCTCTTCTGCTTACTTTGGGTTTAATTTGCTGTTCTTTTCCTAGTTTCTTAAGGTGGAACTCAAGGCCTTTGATCAGGAACTTTCTTCTATTCCAATATAGGTGTTTAGTGTTGTGCATTTCCCTCTACCTATTGTTTTAGTGACATCTCATAGATATTGACACATTGTGTTTTCATCTTCATTCAACTAAACATACTTTCTAATTTCCCTTTAGATTTTTCCTTGAACACACGGGTTATATAAATGTGTGTTTCGTTGTTTTCAAATATTTGGAGATTTTCCAGAGCCCTTTCTGTTATTGATTTCTGATTTAATTCCATCATGACAGAGAACATACCTCTTGCGACTTGAATCCCTTTACATTTATTGAGACTTGTTTTGTGGCCAGAATATGGCCTATTTTGGTGAATGTTCTGCAGTGTGTACTTGAATGTCTATTCTACTGTTTTTGGGTAGCATGTTCTACAAATGAAAGCCAGGTCCAGTTGGTTGATAGTGTTGTTCACATCTTTTATTTTCTTACACATTTTTGGTTTAGATGTTTCATCAATTAGCAAGAGAAGGTTATTGAAATCTCCAACTATAATTGTAGAGTCATCTATTGCTCCTTGGAGTTCTATCATTTTTGCTTCATGTCCCCGATTAGGTGCATAAACATTAAGACTGTTGTATAATTAATTGTTTCCTTTATCATTATGAAATTACTTTATTTAACCTGGTAATATTCTTTACTGTGAGATCTACTTTGAGATTAATATATCCACTCAGCTTTCCTTTGATTTGTGTTAGTTAACACAATGTATCTTTTTCACTATTTTACTTTTAACTCTTGTCTTTATATTTAAAGTGGGTTACATGTAGGCAGCATATATTTGGGTCTTGCCTTTTCATCCAGTCTGATGCCTTTTTACTGGGATATTTAGACCATGGCTGCTTAATATGATTATTGGTACGGTTAGGTTTAAATCTCTCATCTTGATATTCATTTTCCATTTATTCCATTTTTCTTTGTACCCTTCTTTCTCCTTTTCTGTCTTCTTTGCAATTAATTGAGCATTATTCAATGCTCAATTAATCATTGTTCAATGATGTCATTCTCTCTACTTTCTGGCTTCTTAGCTACAACTTTTCTTAGCTATAACTCTTATTGTTTTAGTAGTTATTTGAAGGTGTATAGTATACATCTTTAACATATCACAGTCTACCTTCAAGTGATATTATACCATGTCAAATATAGTTTACTTACTTATAATAGTATATTTATATTCTCCCCTCTCAGCCTTTTTGCTATTATACAGTTTACTTTTATATATGTTAGAAACCTCACACTATATGATTATTATTTTGTGTCAAGAGCCAATTATACTTTAAAGAGATTAAAATAATAAGAGAAAATATTATATCTCACCTATGTGGTTACCATTATGCTCTTTGTTCCTTTGTATAGTTCCATATTTCCATCTAGTATCATTTTCATTCTGTTTGAAGCACATCCTTTAACATTTCTTGTACTACAGGCCTGCTAGTGATAAATTCTTTCAGCTGTTATATCTGAGAAGTCTATTTTGCTTTTATTCTTGAAAGACTATTTTCTGGGTATGAACTCTAGGTTGACTATTTTTTAAAAAATTTTATGCTTTGAGGATATTCTTCCACTGTCTTCTTGCTTTATTTTTCTCTTTTTTTTTCTTCTTTTTTTTTTTTTTTTTTTTTAGATGGAGTCTTACTCTGTCACCCAGGCTGGAGTTCAATGGCATGATCTTGGCTTGCTGCAACCTCTGCCTCCCAGGTTCAAACAATTCTCCTGATGAGTAGCTGGGATTACAGGCATGTGCCACCATGCCCAGTTAATTTTTGTATTTTTAGTGGTGACAGGGTTTCACCACATTAGTCAGGCTGGTCTGGAACTCCTGACCTCATGATCCACTCACCTCAGCCTCCCAAAATGCTGGGATTATAGGCATGAGCCACTGTGCCTGGCCCTCACTTGCATTATTTTCTAGGGAAATCCACTGTAATCTGTATCTTTGCTGCTCTGTATATATACATGTTTTTCCCCACCCCACACCTTTTTCTGATTGCTTTTAAGATTTTATCATTATTAGTTATTTTGGGCAATTTAATTATAATGTGCTTTAGTGTGTGTGTTTTGTTGTTTTTTTTTTCCATTTTTATTGTGCTTGTGGTTCAATGAAATTCTTGTATCTGTGGGGGTACCATGTTTATCGAATTTAGAAATTTGCCGGCCATAATTCCTTCAGATATTTTTCTGTCCCTTCCTCTCCTCTCTTTCAGAAACTCCAATTATACACATATTAGGCCTCTTAAAGTTGTCTCACAGCTCAGTGAGAAAGTCTCTCTTTTTATAATTTTTGTCCTTTTTTTTTTTTTGTCTTTTTACTCTCTGTATTTCTTGTGGTATAGTTTCTAATGCTGTCTTCCAGTTAACTAATCTTTTGTTCTGCAATGTCTTCTCTGCTGTGAATCCTATCCAGTGTGTTTTTCATATTGCACATTGTAACGTTCATCTGTAGGAGTTTGATTTGTGTCTTTTCTATATCTTCCATGTTGACTGTATGTCAAATCTTTCCTCTAGCTTTTAGAATATACATAATATGATAAATGTTTTGATGCCCTTGTCTGCTAATTTTAACATCTATATCAATTCTGGATCAGTCTCCATTGATTGACTTTTCCCTCATTATGGTTTGCATCTTCCTTCTTCATCACATGGCTAGTAATTTTTTACCGGATGCCAGACGTTGTGACTTTTGCCTTTTGGGCTGCTGGATTTGTCTGTAGTCCTGTAAGTATTCCTGAGCCTTGCTCTGAGATGTAGTCAACTCCTTTATAAACAGTTAGATCTTGGCCAGGCATGCGGCTCATGCCTCTAATTCTACCTCTTTGGGAGGCTGAGGTGGGAGGATTGCTTCAGCCCAGGAATTCAAGACCAGCCTAGGCAACATAGTGAGACCCTGTCTCTACAAAAAAATTGAAGAAGAAATTAGCCAGGCATGGTGGCATGTGCGTGTGTTCCCAGCTACTCAGGAGGCTAAAACAGGAGGGTGGCTTGAACTTGGGAGACTGAGGCTACAGTGAACGATGGTTATACCACTGCACTCCAGCCCAGGTGACAGAGCAAAACCCATCTAAAAAAACGAAACAGGTTGACTCTTTCAAAAGTCTTGCTTTGATGATTTGGTAAGCATGTTTGCAGAAATTATCAATCTAGGACTAATTATTCCCTACTACTGAGGCAAGACTTTCCTTAGTTGTCTACCTAATTTCCTGTGAATGACAAGATTTTCCAGTCTGGCTGGTCAGAGCAAGCACTCCTGCTAACCGTGTGCTTGCTCTAAGTACTGATATCTCAGGTCTTTGGGCGAGGGGCAGGGAGATTCTTTCCCTGACTGTGTAATTTCCTTGCATGGATGTGCTGATCAGTACTCAGCTGAGCACTCAAGTTGGACTTCTGCATAACTCCAGAGTGCTCTTTCTTTGCAGCTCTCTCTACTCCATAAGTCAGCCCTGTGAAATCCAGCCACTTTGATCTCCCCAGACTCAGCTCAGTCTTTCAACTCAGGGGTTCCAGCAGACTCCAGTGGGCAACCTCTCCCTACAACGTGGCCAGAAATCTCTCAAGACGGTAAGCTGGAGCGGTCCCTGGCCTCACCTTGTTTATTTCCCATAGCTGAGTGATCACTTTCGTTTCTGACGTCCAATTTATTGGAAACCACTGTTTGATTTGCTTTGTGCCTTTTTTTTTCACTTGTTTAAGCTGGGAAGGTAAGTCTGGTCCCTAGTAGTCCATCATGGCCAGAAGCCCAGCAGCTCCATTTTAAGCCCTGAACCCTCCCTCCACATCAGGCTTCAGGTAAGCGGTAAAAGTACCTCTTATTCCTCCCCATGCAGAGAGGGGATTCCCAGCACACCCTCTCTGAAGGAGTTTATTAGGTACCCTTCAACCCTTTCATACCCTGCCTGTCAGTAAAGAGTGGGAGCATCCTTGCAATAAACTTTTGACAATTTTCTTTGAAAATATTTCTTCAACTGGTTCCTCACTTTAATGTGTCACATTTATTTTATTTGGTTATCTCAGTGAGAATTGGAGGCGATATACCTAGTGCCTGGCACATCACAGGTGCTCAGGGAGTCTCTATTGCCCCTAACTTTTTCAGGTTCTGCCAGCCCACCATTCAGACAAGTGAGTCGAGTCTTGTGGGGATTGGGATTCACAGGGAAGCACCTCTTTGCTATGTCAGGTAGGACAGGAAACCACCCATTAACACCTGACTTAATCACATCCACTATTTTCAAACTTCATACCAAAGACAAATGGATGGTATAACTTTTTACCCCATACACTGGATTCAAGCAAAATAAATGGGCACAGAGCTAATCCCTCCCCTAGGCTAGCCCTGGGGAAATTTGGAAAACAGGCAATTAAGCATGATCGAGCAGTTTGGCCCAGGAGGAAAATGACCTCCGCCTGCACATTGCTCTCTGGTGATCAATAATTCAGAGCACTTGCCAGCCGCACGTGCAGCCCCCAGGCGTCCATCCCTCCCACCAACTGCCTCAGCCCTTTCAAGAGGGGCCCAAAGGCCTGGTGCTCATCCCCACCTTCCACCTGAGCCTGGCTACGTCAGGAAAACAAGACTCCAAGCCTTTTGTGGGCAGGCTCCTGGGAGCATTCTTCTTTCCCACTGGCATTTCTAAGCCATCGTCTCCTGACACTTCCTTCATGGGACCTTCCTTGATTACTTCTGTGCTTAGAGTCATCACTAAGTCCATACCACATTTATTCACTACTCATTAATTTTAAAAATGATTGTTCACCAATTAAATATCAGAACTACAGGACATACTGGAGCAGAAACCAATGAACAGCACCCACTCCTGCCCTTGAGAGCTCGAGGAAGACACAGTCCTGAGAAACAGACGGACGGCAGAACCAGATGGGACAGGTGGGACAGAGGAATGGGGAAACAGGACAGCAAAGCACACCAGCCACATCCCCCAGAGTGAGGTGGGGAGGAAGCCCACCCTGCCTCAGCACTCCAGGGAGAGAGGGTGCATCAAGGCACAGTGTTAGGGCAGCTCCACATCTCTCGGGATATTCCAAAAAGGAACATCAGCCATGGCAAGAAGCCGAGGTTGCAGCCCCGCTCCCACGCCGCATCTTGGACAAACGCCCCTCACGCATGATTTCACTCCACTTCCACATATTCCATGGGTAGGGACTCTTAGTGTCTCCTTCTCACAGATGGGAAAACTGAGGCTTAAAGAGGTTAAGCAACCTCTGCCAGGTTGCACACGAGCGGTGGACGAGACTTGACCCCAGGAGGCCTGGCTGCAGAGCTGGGCCCCAGACCTTCCCTGAAGGTGGGGCACCACCCACGTAACCTCTCTGCCCCGGCCTCAGTGCTCCAAGACTCTGTTCTGTGTAACTCACAGATCTGTTTCACTCCATTTCCCCCTCTGTAATGTCAGCTCTGTGGACAGGGATTTTCGCATGTTTTGCTCACTGCAGTGTGCACCCCTAGTGCCTGGTGCGTGGCAGGAATCTGTATTTGTTGGATGAATTTGTGGATGAGTGGCTGATCAGGGAGGCCAGTAAGTGGTTCAAGTGGCCGGCCCCTCAACCTGCCCCTCCCCAACCCCTCTGCGCCTCCTGCAGGATGGTGGCACAGGCTGGCCAACGAGCTTCTTCACAGGAAGATGGTGCAGGCTGACGGGGTGTGTCATGGTGGGCCAACCCAGGGGGCCATGCAGGGTGGTGGAACCAGTCCAGGTATTCCCTTGGGGAACCAGAGGGTTGAGTCCAATGGGGCTGTCGGAACCCAGAAGACCTTGAGAGCCAGGGAAATGATGACCGGATCAAACAGGAGGGTGGCAAGGCCAGGCCGTCATGGGGCAGGTCTCTGGAGGGGGCCAGGCTGGAGCTGGGCCAGTGGTACAGTTTGGCTGTACGTCCCCACCCAAGTCTCACTTCAAATTGTAATCCTCAGTGTTGAAGGAGGGGCCTGGTGGGAGGTGATTGGATCGTGGGGGCAGACTTCCCCCTTGCTGTTCTGGTGACGGTGAGTGAGTTCTCACGAGATCTGGTTGTTTAGAGGCGTGTGGCACCTCCCCCTTCCCTCTCTCTCCTGCTGGCCATGTGAAGATGTGCCTGCTGCCCCTTCGCCTTCCACCATGACTGTAAGCTTCCCGAGGGAAACTTACTAGCCATGCTTCCTGTACAGCCTGCAGAATTGTAAGTCAATTAAACCTTTTTTCTTAATAAATTACCCAGTCTCAGGTAGTGCCTTACAGCAATGGGATAATGGCCTAATACAGCTGGGCTCCACCCGCTGGCCCTGCTGCAGGGCCTGAGTGAACTACTGTCCTCCAGGGACTGGTAACACCAGGGACAATAAGGAGGCTTAATCAGGATCCTCTGATTGCAAGCGACAAAAAGCCAGCCTAAACTAGCTTAGCATAAAAGGGGACACAATCCCAGGCCCTGACAGTGGGCCCTGGGGCTTAAACTCCACGGACCCTCTCTGCCTCACCTCTCTGTTTCTCTCATGAGGTGGACACAGCCAGTAGCAGCTCCAAGGCCACTTCCCACAGCACTTCAGCCAGAGCCAGAGAAGGTCTCACCACTCACTGCCAGCCGAAAACCCAGGATGGACTCCAACAGGGTCACCCAGAGCCCCTGCCTACCCCTGGCCAACCCCACAGGCAGGGAGGTCTGGACTTTGGCCTGTCCAGGATCGCAGTGCTGAAGACTTGGTGGGGTAGGGGGATGCCACAAGAGCCTACCCTCGAATGCTCTGGCATCTTTCTGCATTCTAGTCCAAGGCCTCTGTCCACACCACTGGGCCTGGAGCACGTGCTCAAGTGTGAGTGAAAGGCAGTGCCCCCATGCCGGCCCTCCACCGATCTGAACTGAGAATCCCTGGAGAAGTGCTGCTGTCCTGCTGTGTTTGGAGATCAGTTCTAAAGCCTTCTGTACAATTCTCAGTAGACTGGAGCCCCCATCCCTCCAGCAGGGACCCAAATGATGTGCCCTAGGATCTCAACCCAAATAAACCTCCTGCACCCACATGCTGGCTCAGGCACTGCTTTCAAGGAACGCAAACTAAGAGACACCACAGAGAGGGTGCCTGGGTCTTGGAGAATATGCAGCAATGATACAGGCGCAGATCGCTCCAAAAGGAGAAGCCAGCCTTTGGGAGGATGATGTCCTCCCAGTGGCCTGGGGACCCTATAGGATCTACTTCCCCTCCCCAGTCTCCCTCCTCACCCCATTCCGACACACCAGTCTCCCAGCTGTTCCTCCAGCTCAGCACGCACACCCCTGCCTCGGGAACTTTGCGTCTGCTGTTCCCTCCACTGAGCTGTTCTTCCCTTAGATACCTGCAAGCCTTGGTCCCTCACCTCATACAAGATTTGACTCAAATGTCACCTTCCTAATGAGGCCAACTGGGTTCCCCCTACCAACAACTGCAAACAGCACACCCACCACCCACCCACCCACCCACACATACATGAACACACACACCCCTCCTGGTCCCCCTTTCTGGGCTTTGCTTTAAAAATTTTTTCTTGTTTATCATGACCATTGTCTGTCTCCCTCAATCAGAATATCAGCTTCAGGGAGCCAGGGCGGGGGCGTGTAAACAGGGAGGAGGGTCAAGGGGCTTCTGTCTGTTTCACTGTGCCATCCCAAGCAGGGCACGCAGGAGGTAGCAGCACATTTTAGCAAAGGCATGGTGCTGGGGAGAGACAGGACTTGTGTACAACATAAAACCAGCACAATGCATCCTGCCTGTCAAGATGACACACTCTGTACATCCGATACACGAACGGTGCTGTGTTAGAAATCTGACACATACTAGATCAATTCAGTGCAAAATGAAAGACAAATTCATGCTGGTGCCTTCCTGAAGGAGAAGCCCGTGTCTGCAGCCGGATCTCCACACTGGCAGCGGAACACACCCTTGAAGGACGGCAGACACGGAGAGGTGGACGCCCTAGCTTCGCTCTCATTGCTCCCAACAGTTCTCTGTCCTCTGGGCTGCATTTAAACCCTCCCCCAGCCCCCACCCCGATTAATGGTTTTCTCTTTCTGTGGACTCTGTAGTCGGGAGCCGTAGCTTTAAAATCACAGCAGCCTGGGTGTACTCTGTTACCTAGCAACAGCCATAAATCAACAGAACATGCTGGAATGTTAAAGCAAACCTTCCTGGCTGTTAGATGCGTTGGCCTTTTTAAATCCAAACATGCTCATTTGCCCCCACACCTCAGCTGCACCCAGCTTCCAGCCTGCAGTGTACCTGGGCCTGTCTGATTTTTCCACCTGGGTCTTTTGTGCTTTCTTGGCACTCTGGCCAGCACCCAGAGACAGGACCAGGCAGGCTCTGCTGACGTGGCTGGGGCAGGACCTGTCAGTCCAGCCTGAATGCCTCTGTCTCAGCCCTACAGCCAGGGGACCCAGGCCGGCCCTGCAGTATCTAGAAACGCAGGTGATGCAGGGGACCCTGGTTCCTTGCCATAGGTCCCCAAATCGCCCGTCAACCTTGTCCCCTGGGTAGGTTATATGGGTGTGAAGGCCCTCCCGGGGGGTCCAGGGGAATTCCTCACTCCCCTCACATTGGATAACACATTCATTCATTCATTCAACAGACAGGAACACAGCACCTCCCGCACTCCAGGCCCTGCCCTCAAGAGCTTGCATCCTCCTGGGGTGAGGAGCTGAATGTAACACCAAAGCACTGGTCTCCCAGTCAGAGGGCCACCTGGGCCACATGGGTGCCAGATGCCCAGAATACAAGAGAGATTGATATAAACGCAGCCCCTAACTCAGACACTCACAGCCCGGGTGGAGGTCGGCAAACACGCAGGGGGCCAAGCACACAGGGCGCACCGTCCAGGTGGGAGCCCGGGGCACAGGGAGGCAGGGAAAAGGGGTGCAGGGGACCAGGCAGGGCACAGCAAAGGAGCGAGGGGGCATCAGTCAGCTGGGAGCAGGACAGATGGGCACTCCAGGATGCAGGTCAGTGCTACATGGGGAGGGAGGAGGCCACACGTGGCCCTTCCTGGAGCGTGGCTGGAGAGCCCGGGGCCAACTCTCATGCAGCTGTGCCCAGCTGCTGCTGCCCGGGTGGAGCAAGGGGAAACCTGAGTAAAAGGGTTTTATTCAGGGAACTCTCCTGGCTGTCCCATCCAGAGGCTGCCCTGAGGCCAGGCTGGGGGCAGAAGACTGCAGCCAGGATGGTAGTGGTGGCCCAGGGACATGCTGTGGAGAAGACCCTGTTGTCCCTGTGACAGGAGAAGGTGTCCACACAGAGAGGTTGCTGGAGGAAGAGCAACTTGGGGAGGCCCACAAGCTGGTGGGTACAGCCCGCCAGCACCGTATCCCACAGCCAAGGGCCCTGCCTCTCCTGCCCGTCCAGCCTGCCCTGCCAAGGAGCTATGTGGCCCCCACGGCCAGCATGAAGTCTGCAGGCTGAGAGCCACAGTGTGGGGTGAGCACTGGGGCCGCAGAGCCTGGCCCACTCTGCCACTTGCACGTCTGCCACACCTGGGTCCACCCAAGTGACAGCAAGCCAGTGTCGGCCCAAGGAATGCCACATGGCCATCAAGGAGGCTGGAGGACAACTGGCCCCAGAACACAGCAGCTGGGGCAGGCCTGGGGCCCCTGCAGACCAGCCCCCTGGAAAACAGTATCCCAGGCACCTCCAGATCACCAGTGCCTGGCACAGTGCCTGGCATGCAGAGGGGCTCTGGACCTGGGGCTGAGTGTGACAGCTGCCAGATGCCCTGTGGGATGAGCCACATCCCTGCCCACCCCCACACCCTAAGTCCTCCCAGTGAGGGGATAGGCATGGAGGCGGGTCTGGCTTCCTCCCATGCTCTGGCAGTGATTCCAAGGGAAAGCAACACTGCGTGAGGGTGGGAGTGAGGTGAGGATACTTCCTCTACCTGGAAAATGGAGATCGTAGGTCACCGAGCCTTCCCCCTGGGGATGTGCTGAACATCAGCTCAAAGATGCCAAGGCGCTTTGAAACAGAACCGCTGCCGGGAGGAAGCGGAGGTTCTTGGGCTGGCCCTTCCAAGTTTCTCCTGCTGGATAACCACTGCATGGTGTGTGAGTTCCCAGGCTGCCAACATCAATTACCACAGAGTCTATGGCTTAAAACAACAGAAGCAAGTCCTCGCACAGCTCTGGGTGCGTCCACAGGGCTAAAATCAAAGTGCTGGCAGGGCCGGTGCCTTCCAGAGCCTTCAGGGGAGACTCTGCCCCAGGACCCCTCTCAGCTCCCGTTGGCTGCTCTCCTTGGTGCCCCTTGGCTTGTGGACCCATCACCCCAATCTCTGCCTCCTCCTCTGTATCCCCCTCACCCCCCTCTCTTCTCTCCTGTGAGAACACCAGCCGTCAGACTTAGGACCAGTTACCAGAGCAAAACCAGGATAATCGCATGTTCAGATCTTATTTAATTACTTCTGCAAAGACTCCTATTTCCAAATGTCACATTCACAGTTACTGCAAATTAGATCTTGGACATATTTTGCTGCGGGACAAAGTTCAACCCTCTATTTATGGGAAGAAAATCCTAACTTTGCAAGAAACATATTCATAGCGAGAAAAGAATCAGACCAAAGAATCATCTCATCTGGACCCCACCTGCCCAGGCCTCTGAGGACAGGATTTGCTGAGAGCTGATCTGTGAAATGGGCATAACAAAGGCTTTGCTTGGACACTCGTCCTTGCATTTCCAGTGAATGTCCACCTACAACCAATAGGTGATGAAGGGAGGAGGGAAGGGCCAAGGTGGGGGAAGAAGAGCCAAGTCTAGGTGCAAGTCCATTTGGGATCATGGCTATTCCCTGGGCACCCTCTATGCATTAAAGTCTGTGATAGGCCAAGCACAGTGGCTCATGCCTGTAATCCCAACACTTTGGGAGGCCAAGGCAGGTAGATCACCTGAGGTCAGGGGTTTGAGACCAGCCTCACCAACATGGTGAAACTCCATCTCTACTAAATACAAAAACTTAGCTGGGTGTGGTGGTGTGCACCTGCAATCCCAGCTACTCGGAAGGCTGAGACAGGAGAAGATCTTGAGCCCAGGAAGTGGAGGTTGCAGTGAGCCAAGATTGCGCCACTGCACTCCAGACGGGCAACAAGGGCAAACTCTGTCTCAAAATAAATAAATAAATAAAGTCTGTGATGGACGCAGGGAGTGTGATGATGCCATATGTAGGGACAGGGGTGGGGGACCATAGTAAATAGCAGGGCAGCTATTACAGGGTGATGCATAGACTGTGCCAAACAACTGCCCTCTCTTTCTAAGGATGGAGCATTCCCAGAGGCCTTTAAAGGGACAATGCTTGATCTGAGTCCACACCCAAGCAGCAGTCACTCGGGGGAAAGAGGGAGGGGGCACCCCAACTGAGGAAACAGCACCATGAGCACAGGCAGGACGCCCAGCAGCAGGGAGTGATCATGGGCACAGGAGGAAGAGTGGCCAGCTACTTAGTTTCAGAAGAGGAATGGATGGAGGTGGCAGGGCAGTGGGAAAACGTGCCCCACCAGATAGCAAGGTTGTCACAAATACTTAAGGCTGTGTGATATTGGTGCAAGGATGGACAAACAGGTCCACAGAACAAAATGGAACCCACACTGTGCATATCAGGAAATGACAGAGTACAGAGAGGATGTTCCATACCAGTGGAAAAGGGTAAAACACTCAGTGGTGCTGGGAGATTGTTTTCCTTTCGGGAAAAAAAAATTAAATCCCTACCTCAAACCATACACAAAGATAAATTCTAAGTAAATTAAAGATTTAACTGTGAAAAGTAAAACTGAAAACTCTTGTGCAAGACATTATAGAAAACTATGGTAATTATAACTCTGGATAGGATAAGACTTCTTCAGCAAGCCCAAAGAACAAACCATCAAAAGAGAAATGCTTTCAGCTACATTAAAATCATAATAAAGACAAAAGACAAGCTACATGCAGGGAGCATGCATTCACCACAGCTAAAATGAACAATGATTCACAGACAAAGTACACAAGGACTTCAAGACAGTAACAGGAAGTCTAAAGACCCACTAAGAGAGTTTGTACAAATCAGAGAACAGTGTTTTCTAGAAGAGGTTATGAGAAGTGCCTCAGAACATACGAAAAGCTCTTCAGAGAAATGGAAATTAAAATCACATGAGAGACCATTAGCAGTTACTAGATTGGCAAAATCTAAAAGCTTGCAAATGTGGAGGGCTGGCAAGGACTTACAGCATCCGTACACTGTTGGCATTGGTGCCAGTACATACAGTAAAGCTGACGTGCACACCCAAACCCCAGCAATTTCTCTCCCGTAAACACCCTAGAGAAACTCTTAGAGTCCAAATCTTGGGAGACACGATCGTACAAATAAGGGAACAAGGCACAGCCGTAGAAATTAGCACATCGCCCTACACGCATCAACACGGAACATGAAATGAAGGAAGCCAGGCTCCTGAAGAACACACACAGCATGTTCCATTTATATAAAGCCCAGAAGCCTCGCGCAGCTCAATGCTAGATGGTTTAACTATATCCTTGTGATGCAACTCAAAGCTAGGCAACGGTGGAATTTATATTAGGACAGTGGTTACTTTTGTGGGCAGGGAGGAACTCAGAGAGTAAGAGGCTCGAAGCTAGCACAGATCCGCAGACACTGCGATTTGTTACCATGTCCATAACCTACACACGCGATGATACATTCTGTCGTATGTATCAAATCGTTCATAATTTTAAATGCATAAAAATAGAAATTTAGAGTATCAAGGATTAAAAAAATAGCAATGGGGTGGAGATAATTCATCCGGTGTGCCGTGGAATATTAATGAGGGTCAGCAGTTTGGAAAGGGGACCATGGGAGGTGACATTCTGCAGTGGGAGCTCCAAGGTCGAGGAGCTGGTGTCTGTGCATGGTGACGTGGGGGACTGACAGTCCACTCACCCAGGTGGCAAACACACCTGCTGAGCCCCGTGAGCTCCCAGGCTGTGCTAGGACCTGCAAGGGGACATGAATGACTCAAACAGTCATCAACAGGGAAAAGGACCCTTCTCAAGCCTTCGGACATCGCCATGTTTCTTGATGGGGCTGGTATTGATATGGGGGTCCCTGAGTCTACATCTCTGATCTTTTTGGTGACAGAAAAGGCAACTAGACAATATCATATTCTTCTCCCTCTCCCCTCCCTCTTCTCCCCTCCCTTTCTCCCCTCTCTCTCTTCTCTCTTCCTCCCTCTCCCTCTCCCTCTGGAACTTCATCTAACTTGGGAGACGTACCCAAGTTAGACAGCTCAGGGCAAAGCGGACCAGTCTGCAGCCAGTCTGGCAGGCACAATTGGCAGAGACGTGGTGCCCAAGGCAAGGTGGGGAGGCAAAATGCAAGCCAGGTGGCTATCCTGCTTTCAGGTGTCCCCACTAGACTAGGGACCCCAGGAGCTGGGACTCCTTCATCCTTTCAGTGCTTGGGTATGTTGAGTGACTAAACAAAAAACCCAGCCATGAGCTGACCAGGGGAAGGACGGACTCATCCATCTCCAGTCCTCCCGGGGGCCTGGCTCAGGAAATACTGAGGGAATCAGATAGGCCTGAAGGACATCTGGAGCACTCCGGAGCACAACCCCGGCCCTCCAGCCTCACCCCACCCCATCCTTCCCTCCCTTCAGCTGCATGAGTCTTCTCACAGTTCCTCCGACACACCACACACAGCCCCACCTCGGGCCTTCACACCTGCCCAGGCGGGTACTTCTTTCAAGACTAGGTGCTTGGCACCTTCGTTGGAAAGGGAGTTTCAACGTAATGGTTTCCTTCCACATTCTTGTCCTTCCCTCCAGTGTCGGCCAGAGTGTGCTGAGGAAAACACATCAAGGCTCAGCTCTGCCTTCATGGGTCATCTAGGGTTTCATAAAAGAGCAGGAGATGATTTTTTTTTTTTTTTGCTTTTTCAAACTTATTGGGGAGTGGGTCGTTTCTGTGTATAAAAATTTGTAATATTTAAGGTATATGTATCTTACTATTCTGAATAAACAGAACGGACCATTGAACCACACACATAAAAAGAGCTCCCACCCCAGACACCTGCTGGGCTCCCTCCTTACTTCATTCAGCGGCCTGCGCCCAAGGTCCGTTTCTCCACAGACCACCCTACGCAAGCGTGTGCCCCTCCCCACCAAGCCATTCTCTTTCCCCCTTCCTGGCTTCCCTCTCCTTTCTTCCCCCCACCAGTTCTTACCCTACCAGTGATTAGACACAGAAATTATTTGTCAGTCCACGTATTGCTGCCTGCTCCCACTAGATGTGAGCTTCAGGAGGAGGAGGACACTTCTGGCTTTTTTCACCACTGTGTCCCCAAGCTAGAACTGTTTGTTCCCAACCACACTGGGTCCTTAATCAACACGAAATGAATTAAGGTTGCAGTGATAGAAGGTACTCGATTGATTGATTTTTGAGATGGAGTCTCACTCTTGTCACTGATTGATTGATTTTTGGGATGGAGTCTCGATCTTGTCGCCCAGGCTGGAGTGCAATGGCACGATCTCGGCTCACTGCCACCTCCACCTCCCAGGTTCAAGCAATTCTCCTGTCTCAGCTTGCTGAGTAGCTGAGATTACAGGCATGCGCCACCACACCCAGCTAATTTTTGTACTTTTAGTAGAGATGGGGTTTCACCATGTTGGCTTGGCTGGTCTCAAACTCCTGACCTCAGATGATCTGCCCATCTCAGCCTCCCAAAGTGCTGGGATTACAGGCATGAGCCACCATGCCCAGCCAGCAGAAGGTATTCTAGAAGAGTGAAGATGAGAAGACAGGAGTCACTCTAACCCCATTTGGCCTCAATCACTCTGGGCTGTTGGCCCTGGACCTACCATCATTTGGAAGGGGCCCATGTCACAGGGGACCCCCATCTTGGCCACAGTCATCCCAGGAGGGACCCAGGACATTGCCAAAGAGCCTGCTCTCATGGTTGTGTGTGACCAGGAAGCAAGGGGGGGGTTCATTTGAGCCAAGTCCTGGGGTGTATCCAGGGCCCTGGACTCCAACAGATAAATAGCCCAAGGGCCCTGCATGGTACACACCCTGAAGGTGCCCCAGGGTTAATGGTTCAAACACCCTGAAACTGGGGACAAATTGCTCTATTCTGAGAATCATCTGAAATCCTGCAGGGCCGAGAGAGCTGGATGTTCATGGTAATAAAAGCTGACACGGGAAGAATGGCCACATTAACCACGCACTGCGAAGCCGTCGCACATGGCACACATCCATTTGGGAGAGGCAGGGAGCGGGAAGCCCCTCTGGGCAAGACGGCAGAATGCCTGCCTGCCGCCACACCGCCTCACCGCGCGGCACGCTGCCCAGACAGGGCCCGCAACTCCGGGAGGAGAGAGAATCGTTGTGATCCAAGGCTTTTTTAAGTTGGAATAATGAACTATAAATTATTCAGAGATCTGGGATGCTGTTTTGTGACAAATGTAAGCCCAAACTCTGCATTTGCTCCGTGTCCAGGATGCTGTTCTCCGATTACTGCACATCTAACCCAGCTGCTGCCATAAAATGTAATTGGCAGACACTGGAAACAGATGAGGCAATCACCCATTGGGCCTGGGAGCCACTCTGATAGTGGGACCTGATAGGCTGGCATGGGGTGCACCTTGCATCCAAACAAGCCTCATCTGCATCAGGGATGGGACAGATACCGAGAACATCAGTCTTAAGAATACAGGAGTAGGGACTGAAATCACCCCCTGCCAATCCAGCAAATGCTGATAGAGACCCTCTGGGTTTCCCAGCCCAGTTCTCAAGATTGGCTGGGATGGGTAAGCTGGGGGACCTGAAATCCCCCAGGGAGGAGAATCACATAGGCACTTAGAGGTTTATGCATGTTGGCACCATTAATCCTTGTAACACTTTCATTCATTCATTCATTCAGTGGGTTGGCACTGGGCTAGCCACTAGAGAAGGAAGCAATGGGGGAAAGGCGGTCCGTGTCCCATGAGGAAGGCATGCATGTTGGCCCATTTTACAGGCGAAAAAGTCATGGCTGAGGTGGCCTGGGAGCTGCAGACTAACTCTCTGCCTGGCTCTGCTGGCCCTCCATCTGCTCTCTCAACCACAAGGACCTCGGCCTCCAGAGGACAGATGGAGCACGTGGTCCAATCAATGGCCTATGGCAGGTCCCATGAGGAGGGAGACCCGGTATCATTGTCTTTTTGGTCCCAGAGCTAAGTAAAAAGCCTGGCACATAGTGGGTGCTCAGAAATCATTTGCTGAATGAATAAATGAGGAATTGGGGATGGAAGAGGATTTGGTCTGGAAAAGAGATACCCAGGGATATATCTCTGTCCTCAGGCATCTAAAGGGCCACCAAACAGCACTAGGAACTAGCCTGTTCCCGAGACCTGGAACAGGGTGGGGAGTGGGCTTCTGGGATGTGAGGACGAATGGATGCAACATGTTTCTTTTCCACATAGGAACAAGCACTTCTGTGATCAGAGCCCCTCAGGGTGAGGTGAGTGAGTCCCACCTTTGGAAGCTGTGTTGCTTGGTCACTGGGGACCGTCAAGCCAAGGCACACCTGAGCCTAACTTGAAGTCCACAGGGTCTTTCTATATGCCCGGGAAATCCTCGGGGACTTCACCTTCAAAGAAACAAGCAAACCTCCCCTTAGTACAGCTGCGTGGACGGAACAAGCAAACACAGGCTGGGTGTCTGATGGACAGTGACTGTGATATGGCCTCAGCCTCGGGTGAGACCGTCCCCTCCCCTTCTTCCCTTCTTCCAGCCCTCCCTCTATCCCTCCCTTTTCTCCTCCCTCACTCCTTCCTTCCTTCCATCCTTCCTTCCTCTCATTCCATAACATTTATTGAGTTCCCACACATGCCACACACAACCTGTGGTAGGTCCTGGCATTTCTTCTAGGGGGCTAGAAAGACAATCAATCAATCAATCAGTTCCAGATATTATGGAAAAGACCAGGCAAGGTAATATGATAGAAGGATGTTGCACACTTCCTGACCCCCTCCTTCCAATGAGGGTCTATTTTTTGAGCAATACCGAATATTTGCACAATTCTCATACTCAGACCTCCAGTAACTGGGGCTGAAAAACCTTGGCTATGTCCTGGATGCCTCTTTCTCTCACACCCACATCTAATGCCCTGGCTCTGACTTCAAACAGTATCCCAGACCCAGCTGCTATTGCCACCTGCACCCCTCCCCTCTACTATACTGCTGTCGCCCTGGGCTGCATGTTCCAGAAGCATCTTCACTGGCTCTCACATCTCAGCCCTTCCTCATTGCTGTCTGTTCTCAACACCCGGCCAGAGCACTCTCCTTAAACTAACTTCCAAACCTTCCAACCCATGCCACTGCTGCAGACCTTAATGGCTTCCTGCCCACTGTAGCAAACCCAGGTTCCACACAGTGGCCCGGGAACCCCAGGTCATCCACCCATGGCCTGCCCCAGCACTCCTTGGACCTCATGACCTCTTCCCTTGCTCATCCCATCCGACTCTAGCCACACCTCAGGGCCTCTGCAGCATGTTCCCTGCCTAGAATGCTGTTCCTCAGATACCCACACACTCACTTAGCCACCATCCCAGAGTCCCTCAATATTCCTCCTTAGCAAAGCCTCCCCTGCCCAGCCAGTCTCCAGTAGAAACTATTGCCCAACTGCCTCCCCTCCCATCACCTTTCTTGGCCTTCTTTTTCTCCCTGGCACTCAGCATCTGCTGGCATAGAATAGGTGACACCCATGGGACCTGTTTCTATTTCCTGTATGTGTTTTCTTCATGACTGCACCCCCTGTGAATGGTAGCCCTGTATCCCCTATTTACAGGCTCATGGGAGGCCCTATAAATAACCAACTTGACAGTTTTGTGTGAAGTCCTAGACACTGACCCAAGAGAAAAGAAAACTTATGTCCATACAGAGACTTATGCACAATGTTCATGGCAACTTCATTCCTAATAGACAAAAACCTGTGAGCAAACCTAAACACCCATCAACAAAACAATGGACAAGTACACTGCATAGACACTGCAGTGGAATACTACTTGCCAACTAAAAAAACCCCAAAAACTGAGAATTCTGCTTCTAGTAATGCTAAGCAGTGCAAAGCAGGTCCTATCAGACCAACCCTCCCACACATAACAACCATGAACTCTGGGGGAAAATATAAAAAGTAACCACCTAAGGCACTGAAAGGCAATCAAAAGCAGGTGGGTGCTGGAGGGGCCAACTCACATAAGGGGCCAACTCACATGCTCTATGGCTGTTGGCCCAAGGGCAGTCCTCCTCCTGCACCATTCAGAGAGCTACAACTGCAATAGAAATCCGCCATCTCAGTGGCCTTAAGAAGTAGCTGACAGCATGTGGGGCAATCTCAGCTGCTGGAAACTGGCACAGAAGAATGAGGGGAAAGAAAGATGAGTAGCACCAAGTCCCACGTATGAAGCCTGCCCAGGTCTCTGTCTTCTCAGGACAGATGCCAAACAGCCCAGCAAAGGCCAAAAGAATTAAATGGAGGTTTTAGCTGCTACCCTCTGCAACGGGGACATTCTACAGTCTGAGTTCAGCCAACTTAACTGCCTGTAACACAAAAACAATTAGGAGTAACATAATAGAACCCAGAGTGTCTACAACCTACCACTCACAAAATTCAGGATACAAATCAAAATTACTTGATGTAAGAAGAAATGAAACCCAAAAGAAAAGAAAATCAACTGAGACTGACCCCAAATGCTGGAATTAGCAGACAAGAATTTTAAAGCAGCTATGCTCAAGAATGTAAAGGAAAATGTATTCATAATGAATTAAAAGATAAGTAATCTCAGCAAAGAAATAGAAACTACCAAATAATAAATTAAATGGAAAATCTAGAACTAAAAAATACACTACCTGAAATTTAAAAAATTCACTGGATCTACTAAAAAGCAGATAACAACTTCCAGAAGAGTCAATGAAAGTGATTGATAGAATTTTTACTCTATCTGAAAAACAGAGGAGGGAAGTTAAAATAATAAACTAGCCACAGGAACCTGTGAGCCAAACACCAAACAGTCTTCCATGAGTGTGACTGTTGTCAAAGAAGGTGACAAACAAAATAATGAGGCACAAAAGTGTAACAATGGCTGAAAATGGCCCCAATTTTTGTGAAACACATGAATTTACAGATCCAAAGAGTTCAGTGAATCTCAAGCAGGGAAAAACACAAAGAAAACCACATAAAGGCACATCATAGTTGAACTACTAAAAACTAAGCATAAACAAAAACTCTGGAAAGCAGCCAAAGGAAAAAATGACACATTACAAACAAAGGAACAATGATTTGAATCACTACTGACTTCACCTCAGAAACAATGGAGGCCAGAAGGCAGTGGAATGACATCTTTAAAGTGCTTGAAAAAAAGCCTGTCAACCTAGAATATTATATTTAGTGAAAATATCCTTCAATGATGAAGATGAAATAAAGAGTTTTTCAGATTTTAAAAAACTAAAAGAATTCATTGCCAGCAGACCTGCACTACAAAGAATGCTACCACAAGTTCTTCAGAATGGAAACAGATTTTCAGGAAGCAATGAAGAACACTGGAAATGATAAACATGTGAGTAAACATAAAAGACCATTTTTCTCTTAATGTCTATACAATACATATGATTATTTAAAGCAAAAATCATTACACTGTATTATGAGGTTTATAGTGTATATCAATACATTTGATAATCATAGCAAAAGGATGAAGGAGGAAGTACAAGTACCTATTTTCATAGTAATGAAAAGTTAAGGATGTATAGTATAATCCTAGAGCAACCATTAAAAACATAATGCAGCTGGGTACAGTGGCTCACGCCTATAATCCCAGCACTTTGAAAGGCCAAGGTAGGGTGGATCACTTGAGGTCAGGAGCTCAAGACCAAACTGGCCAACATGGCGAAACCCCATTGCTACTAAAAATACAAAAATTAGGTGGGCGTGGTGGCACACACCTGTAATCCAGCTACTTGGGAGGCTGAGGCAGGAGAATCACTTGACCCAGGAGGTGGAGGTTGTAATGAGCTGAGATCACGCTACTGCATTCTAGCCTGGGTGACAAAACAAGACTCCCTCTCAAAAAAATTGTTTTAATTTAAAAAAATGAAAATAAAAATCCAAGAATGAAATACTACTTCCTGCAATAAGGTAGATGAATTTCATAGACATGCTGGGCAAAAGAAGCCAAACACAGGGGTACAAACTGCATGATTCTACTCACATGACATTCTAAAACAGGCACACTAACATGTTGGCTCTTCAGCAAGCAGAAATGATTGGCTCTTCAGGTGTGGTGGTGGGGAGATCACGGACAACTGATTGAAAGGGGAGCAAGGGATTTTTTTCTGAGGTGATAAAAATTTCCAACATCTATTTTATGTAATGATTACATGTTTGTCAAAACTCATCAAATTGAACATGTAAGATCTGTACACTTTACATATCTGCCTCAATTAAAAATTATTAAATCATGTAAGTTTACATGGGTCTCTGTATTATGATTTTGGCATTCAGACAGAAAACAAACATCACCTGGAACGCAGCTCTGCCAACATTCCACAACAGATCTTATTCACATGGAAACAGATCACAGTCACAAAAATAAACCACCTGTGAGGTCACAAGAGGCCTCTCTGATAAGTGACTTTCAAAGAGCAATCAATGAGAAGGGCTCAGTCATGAAACTACCTAGGGAAAGAACTTGCAGGCACAGGAGATATGAAAGCAAAGATCCTCTGTAGGTGTTCCAGTTACCTACGGTTGTGTAACAAACAACCCCTTAAAACAATTCATTACCATCTGCTATAGTGATTGTGCAGACTGACTGGGCTTAGCTGAGCTGTTCCCTCTTGGTGTTTCTTATGAAGTTGCAGACAGCAGTGGGGTCTGCACTCATCTGAAGGCCCAACTGGGCTGGATGTCCAAGATGGCTCTTTCATATGTCTGGTGGTCGATGCTGGCCATCAGCTGAGAGTTCACTTGGGGCTGTCAACCAGAGCAACCACACATGGACTCTCACGTGGGTTGCCATTCTCACATCATGACTGCTGGCTCTCCCAGGACGAGCATCTCAAGAGCAAGTGCAAAAGACCCAGGTGGAAGCTCCATGGCTTCTTATGACTCAGCCTTAGACATCTGAGGAGGAAGACCAAGGATGAGTCCTAGGTATGGGGCCTGAAGAACTAAGATGGGAAAGACCAGCCAGGACAGTGGGAATGCCATGAGGAAGAGAGCTGGAGAGAAAAATCCAAAGTCCCCTCTCAGTCATGCTAAGTTTGCAATGCCTGGTGTAGACATCTAAGGCAATGTCAAGTGGCAACTGGAAACAAAAGCACAGGTGCTCAGGGACAAGGCCTGGGCCTCAGTTTCCCCAGCTATAAAATAAAGGGTTTGGACTGAGTGATCTTGGAGGACCTTCTTGCCTCCGACCACATGCAACACTGGGAACATCAAGGTCTTGAGCAAATGTACTGATGCTATCGTGACGTTGCGGGAAAGCTGCACTTCACGCTGCTGAAGGCTAGACCATATTTCATTTCTCCAAGCTGGCCTCGTATGGGACCAACCTAAGGCTACCAGCTCATTTCAGCCACAGAGAATCTGAAGGGAGCACTGGCTTCATGTAGGACTCTGCCCTGAGAAGCCCAAAGTTGTTTTTGCCAATCTCCCCCTAGAAAAAGATGGCCACTGAGCACTCTGGCCATCTAGGGGGAAGAGAAGCAATAAATTATGAAACATGAAAACAATTCATCCAGCAGCTGCCCTTGGCCAAAAACCTCAAACAGCCACTCCCAGCTGGGAGAGACAAGGAGAACGAGGAGAGACAGCAGCTCTTTTCTCCAAACTCAGCAAGCTGGATCACCAGCAACCAGCCAGCCACAAAGGCTAGGGTCGACCTGGGCAACAGGTCAAGTGTCCACAGGTGTATTCTGGGCCAGGCCCCACACTAAGAAATTTATAAGCCCCTAGGTTTATAAACAGAACTTGGGGAAAAGGAAGCCAAGAAAGCTTACATAATTTGTCCAAATATATGAACATGGTTAAGAGTTTAGGCCCTTGACATGAAAGCATCTGGGCTAAAAAATGTTCCATCTCCTGTGACCTGAGAATTTACCTTCTCTGACCTTCAGTTCCTTCATATGGACATGAGTCAATAAAAGTGCCTACCTCATTAGATTACTGAGGATTTAATGAGATAGCCCAAATGAAGTCCTGGCCATTGAGGCCAGGACATAGCAAGCATTCAACAAATGTTGGCTGCTATTATTATGTTTTTCTGATCCCAAACCTCAATTAATCCAAAAGATGAAGTTGGTAATTATCATTATCATCAGTTAATCATGAGTCAGCACTCATTGGGACTTTTTTTTTTTTTGAGACAGAGTCTTGCTCTGTTGCCAGGCACCAGGCTGGAGTGCAGTGGCACGATCTCGGCTCACTGCAACCTCCTTCTCCCGGGTTCAAGCAATTCTCCCGCCTCAGCCTCCTGAGTAGCTGGGACCACAGGCACGTGCCACCACGCCCAGCTAATTTTTGTATTTTTTTTTTTTAGTAGAGGCAGGGTTTCACCATGGTCTTGATCTCTTGACCTCGTGATCTGCCCACCTCGGCCTCCCAAAGTGCTGGAATTACAGGTGTGAGCCACCATGCCTGGCCAGCACTGTACATTTTTAAAACGTTTACCTTCAGAGCAAACCTCGAGGTAGGAAAACTATCCTCAGAATACAGGTGAGAACACTGAGGCTCACAGAGGTTGATTAACCTGCCCAAGATGGCACAGCTAGTAAGGGGTGAGCTGGGACTTCCACTTACATGATGACATGGCACTGCCTGTCATGAACAGTCCATCTTGCCTAACGCCCTTGAGGTCTTTGGGGTATGGCCCGCAATCTCCAGGGAATCAGGCAATCTTGGGTTCAAGCTACTTCTGCTTACAAGTTGGGCAGTTCAATACAGTTCTGCAGACAGCCCCTGGCACTGGCCAAGATGAGATGCTAGAACCCAGAGACTTGAGATGCATGACCTCAAAATGATCCCTCCCATCCTATCTGCCCTTTTGCACTGTGACTCTGGTGGAGTCTGTTTCCCCTCAACTTAAATCCTGAGTTGACCTGTAACTTGCCTTGTGCAATGGAAAGAGAAAGAAGTGACTGTGTGACTTAAGAGCCCAAGCAGTTTCCACTCTTGCCCTCTGGCAGCCCTGGACTGCCCTGAAAGAAGGTGGGATACCCTACTAGACTCTCCATGTGAGGAGAGAGAGGCCCAGCCAGCCTCCAGCTGTTCTAACTCGCCCAGCTGAGGCACCTTGGATCACCCAGGCCCAGACGAGCTTCCAGATAACCGCTGAAAGTCACTAAGTAACCTCAGGTGAGACCAGCAGAAGAACCACCAGCTAAGCCTGGCCCAGATCACAAACTCTTGAGCAAATAAATGGTTGTTTCAAGCCACCGAATCTTGGGATGGTTTGTTATACAGCAATAGCTAACTAATAGACCACATAAGGTTCGATTGCCCACTCCTCATGTCTTCACTAAAGTGGTCTCCTTCAAGACCTTTGACCCTCTGGGCAAATCATTTTTGTTCCTTAGAATTTCGTTTCCTCATCTCCATGAAATGGGAGGGTTGAACATGATTGCTGAAATACCTCTCAGCTCTGAAAATCCAGTAAACTGAGAAGACAAATCAAAGTTAGGATGACCTGTAGAGCAAAACACAATGATGTAGCATTTGATGCTGGGCACGGTGACACATGTCTGTAGTCTCAGGTCCAGGAAGATCGCTGGAGCCCAGGAGTTTGAGGCCAGCCTAGGCTACGTAGTGAGACCCCAGTCTCTAAAAATAAGAATAAACTATGTAGCATTGTTAGAGTAGGTAGCTAGGCAGACATGAGCAGGGCAAGTGAGACTGCCCCAAACAAGGAATGTCACGTGACCATCAGGTGATGGTCAGCAGTTGTTAAACTGTCTCTCTAAAATAATACTTGGTCAAGAGCTGGCACCAGGGAAAGGCAGTCTCCCAATAGAAACACATGAAGCTGGTGACCAGCAGCTTCCTGACAGGATCTAAGAGTTGGACAAGTGGGCTCAAACATGCACACTAAGAGGCAAAAAGGCAGAGTTTAACTGTAGTATGACCCTTCTAGGAACACTACACTGGTAAGGGAAAAATGCCTCAAATGAGCACACTCACAACTTCCGTAAACACATTAAGACACAGCCTCTCCCAAGTGCTGGCAGGCCACTGCACATGTGGACAGCCCACCCCCGCAAAAAATAAATAAATAAATAAATAAACAAGGGAAGAGAGACACAAAATCCCGGAAGCCTGCCAACACATAAAAACAGCACACTTGGCCCTCTTCCAAGTGTGCTTTATTTCCTTTTGCTCCTGCTCTAAAACTTTTTAATAAATTTCATTCATGCTCTAAAACTTGCCTCAGTCTCTCACTCTGCTTTATGCCCCTCAAGTTATTCCCTCTGAGGAGGTGAGCACTGAGTTGCTGCAGACCCATATGGATTTGCTGCTGCTAACAGTATTTGATTCTTAAGGATAATCAGACCATTGCTCTAACTGCAGTGTTTAAAACACCTTGAACTTTGCAGCTAGCAAACTGTACATGAAACTGGATTTTCCCACAGTTGGGAAAGAACAGTAGCAAAGCTGAAACACTCCAGCTTGAAAACAAAGGAGGGAATCTGAAGGCCTTGCCTGGCAGCCCTTCCTGAGAAGTGGTATCTTCATCTCAGTCTGCATCTCAGCACTTCCCACAACCCTCCACCAGCAGAGCCAGCGCAACATGTCAAAGATTTATGAGCTAAAACACAAGAGATGTTCAGGGGAAAAAAGTCAAAATGTCATTCAGAAATCAATAACTGCAATGAAAAAAGTCAATTGAGCCTCCAGCAAAAATAAATAAATAAATAAGTGGAGAGGTAAGCCTTTACACCAGGGGAAATGGTGTGTTTAATAAATCTGCCCAGAAACCCAAACTAATTTACCCTTACCACAATCATATTCACGCAGCCATGTCTGCCTCTAGTCCCATGAAGCCACATTTTCAGGGAGCTCAACCCCTGCCCTTGTGCCCATTTGCAAAGCTGTGAGCAATGCCACCCTGGCCTCACTTATCCATTCAACACTCATGGAATGCCTGCAAATCATGCTCCCTACCTTCTAAGTGACTTTTGTGCTCCCTGCCTCAGTTTCCTCCTTGAGTTTCCATGGAGATCACAACAGCACCCACCTTCCTGGGCTCTCACAAGGCCAACTCCATGCAATGCGCATGAGCAGTAAGTGCTCTTGGTGGGGGCTGTCACCAGGGTCCTGGGCCCTCCCTTTCCTGCACCCTGCACGTGCAACTGATCTGTTATTCTTGTCTATGTGATTTCAACAAGTGCTCCAGGTGCTTCTAATTTCATCTCATTCCACAGCTACCTCCCAGTCAGGCCAGCCACATCTCTCACTTGCAACTTCAGACTGGCCTCCCCATCTCCATTCCTGCACCCCCCTCAATACATTCTCTACTCAGCAGCCCAAATGGCCTGGCAAAACCTTCACAGGATCACACCACGCACCTGCTTTAAACCCCTCCCATCTTACATGGAGTAAACCCAAATTCCAACCCACATGGCCTGGCCCCTTCTCACCGCCTCCCACCACCCCCTCCCCTGCTCAGGACCCTGAAGATTCACCAGCCTCTTTCTGTCCCTGGAGCAAGGCTGACCAGCTGCACACTTACCATCCCTTCCCTGCAACTGCACCCCCAGATCTCCCCTTTGTTCTCTGATCTTGGTTCAAATGTCGCCTACTCTGATCTTCCCTGGACATCTAGTCTCAAGTAGCCTTCTCCATCATCACCTTCTATTCATCACCCTGTTTTAATTTCTTCGTGATGCTTATATGTACCTGAAATGGTTTCTGTTCATTTATTCTTCACTACCTGTGTCCCTGCCCCACCCCGCATGCATGCACACACACACACACACACACACACACACATGTACACACACGAGACTGTAGACCCCTGCCTCTGTCTTCTTAGCCCAACAACCCCCAACCCCTGGAATGGTGCCTGATACAGAGGAGGCCCTCTTAGAAAATGTTTGTTGAATGAATGAATAAGAGGCACCTGGTTTGATTTTTGTCTCTGACACTCACTAACTGTCCATGAATTTGTCCTTCTCTTAATGTCATCATCTGTAAAATGGAGATAATAATCACCCATTGCATGGGGTTTAGTGAGTGTTACATGAGAAAAACCTGCAAAATGCTTAGAACGGTGCCTAGCATGACGTAGGTGCTCAACAGATGTTAGTTGTTCTACTGGTGATGGTGATGCTGACAGTGATGGTGGTGGCAGTGGTAGTGATGACAGTGAAAGTACTGATCACAATACTAATGGCAATGGTGATGGTGGTGGTGATGATGGTGATGGTGTAATGGTGGTGGTGGTGGTGGTGGTGATGGTGATGGTATAGAGGTGATGGTGGTAGTGGTGGTAATTGTGGTGATGGTGATGGCGGTAGTGATAATGGTGGTGGTGGCGATGGTAGTGATGGTGGTGGTGGTGGTGATGGTGATGGTGGTGGTGGTGATGGTGATGGTGGTGATGATGGTGATGGTGATGATGACGGTGATGGTGATGGTGGTGATGGTGATGATGGTGGTGATGGTGTTGGTGGTGATGGTGGTGGTGGTGGTGGTGGTGGTGATGGTGATGGTGGTGATGGTGATGATGGTGGTGATGTTGGTGGTGATGGTAATGGTGATGGTAATGGTGGTGGTGATGGTGGTGGTGATGGCAGTGGTGGTGAGAGTGTTGCTGATGGTGGTGATGGTGGTGATGGTGGTGGTGCTGGTGATGGTGGTGATGGTGATGGTGGTGATGGTGGTGGTGGTGGTGGTGATGGTGGTGGTGGTGATGGTGGTGGTGATGGTGGTGGTGATGGTGGTGATGGTGGTGATGGTGATGGTGATGGTGGTGGTGATGGTGGTGATGGTGGTGGTGATGGTAATGGTGGTGGTGGTGGTGGTGATGGTGTTGATGATGGTGGC